>JAJONR010005506.1:0-58538 GCA_029582245.1 Solanum etuberosum | reverse complement strand
GAGCTCAAAATTTTGTACCTTTATTCTAACCAACTTTCTGGTCTCATTCCTAGTGAGTTGGGGAATCTGAAAAACCTCAATGAGCTAGATTTATCCGATAATAAGCTTAGTGGTTCAATTCCAATTACTCTAGGTGACTTAACAGAGCTCAAAATTTTGTACCTTTATTCTAACCAACTTTCTGGTCTCATTCCTAGTGAGTTGGGGAATCTGAAAAACCTCAATGAGCTAGATTTATCCGATAATAAGCTTAGTGGTTCAATTCCAATTACTCTAGGTGACTTAACAGAGCTCAAAATTTTGTACCTTTATTCTAACCAACTTTCTGGTCTCATTCCTAGTGAGTTGGGGAATCTGAAAAACCTCAATGAGCTAGATTTATCCGATAATAAGCTTAGTGGTTCAATTCCAATTACTCTAGGTGACTTAACAGAGCTCAAAATTTTGTACCTTTATTCTAACCAACTTTCTGGTCTCATTCCTAGTGAGTTGGGGAATCTGAAAAACCTCAATGAGCTAGATTTATCCGATAATAAGCTTAGTGGTTCAATTCCAATTACTCTAGGTGACTTAACAGAGCTCAAAATTTTGTACCTTTTTTCTAACCAACTTTCTGGTCTCATTCCTCGAGAGTTGGGGAATTTGAAAATCCTCAATGATCTGGAGCTATGCAATAATCAGCTCAGTGGTTCAATTCCAATGACTCTTGGTTACATAACTGAGCTCAAAATTTTGTACCTTTATTCTAACAAACTTTCAGGTTTCATTCCTAGAGAGTTGGGGAATATGAAAAACCTCACAGAGCTAGATTTAACCGGTAATCGACTTACTGGTTCAATTCCAATAACTCTAGGTGACTTAACTGAGCTCAAAATTTTGTACCTTTATTCTAACCAACTTTCTGGTCCCATTCCTAGAGAGTTGGGGAATTTGAAAAACCTCAATGTTCTGGAACTACAAGAAAATCAACTTACTGGTCCAATTCCTGCTTCCTTTGGCAAGTTGAGAAACTTGCAATTTCTGTATCTCCGTGCCAACAAACTTTCTGGTTCTATTCCAAAAGAACTTGCATTTTTGGATAACTTGGTAGACCTGATAATAAGTGAAAATCAGTTTTCAGGCCATTTGCCTGAGCATCTTTGCCAAGGTGGGAAACTTGAGAACTTCACGGTGAATAGTAACAAGCTGACAGGGCCAATACCAAGCAGCTTGAGAAAGTGCTCTAGTTTTAAATTTGTCCGCTTTAACAACAACAGTTTCACTGGGAATTTATCTGAAGCTTTTGGCATCCATCCAGAGCTGCAGTTCATTGATTTGAGTGACAATGATTTTCATGGTGAACTCAGCAACAACTGGGGGAAATGCAAAAATTTGATTGATCTGCGTGTAGCCAGAAATAACATTAGTGGTAGCATACCACCAGAGATTGGAAATGTCAAAGGGCTTTTAGGACTGGATCTTTCATCAAATCATTTGATTGGGCAGATTCCAAAGGAATTTGGAAAATTAACCTCTCTAGTTAATCTTTTTCTGCAAAACAACCGAATTTCTGGTAATATACCTGAGGAACTTGGGTCACTGACAAAGTTAGAGTCCCTCGATCTATCAGACAACAGATTGAATGGGTCAATCCCGGTGTGTATAGTAGATTTCGTGCACCAATAACAAGTTTGGGCAGAAAATTCCAAAGGAGATAGGGAGGATAACTCAGCTTAATGTACTTGATTTGAGCTATAATCTTCTGGTTGGAGTTATACCCCCTCAGTTAGCCAATTTGAAGGTCTTGGTAAACTTAAATCTTTCCCACAATGGCCTATCTGGACACATTCCTAGAGAACTTGAAACTTTGACTGGTTTGCAGGATGTCGTTTTGTCATACAATGAGTTGGAAGGTCCAATCCCTAATAATAAGGCTTTTATCAATGCCTCATTGGAGGGTAATAAAGGTCTTTGCGGCAATGTAGCAGGACTCCATCCCTGCGAAATGCCGTCTTCTGTGGTTAAGAGGCACTCAATGGCGAAGGGACGTAAACTCATCCTCATCACTGTACTTCCTGTTATGGGAGCACTAGTACTGCTCTGTGTTTTTGTTGTTGTTTTGTTTATGTGTGATAAAAGGAGGAGAGTTAGAGACGTTGAAAGAAGGGATGGTGATGGTTGGCTTTCGATAACCATGTTAGATGGAAATGCATTGTACAGGGACATCTTAAATGCCACAGAGGAGTTTGATGCAAAATTTTGCATCGGGCATGGAGGGCATGGAAGTGTTTACAAAATAGACCTTCCACCATTAGGGAATATAGCTGTGAAGAGACTTCATTCTTCATTTGATAATACACCTCCCAAAAGCTTCATCAATGAAGTAAGGGCATTGACTGGGATTAAGCACCGGAACATTGTGAACCTCTACGGCTATTGTTCGAATGCACAAAACTCGTTCTTGGTTTACGAGTATGTGGAGAGGGGGAGTTTGTCTGGTATTTTGAGCAGTGAAGTTGAGTCCAAGAAATTGGATTGGCTTAAAAGGGTGAATATCATCAAGGGTGTTGCCTTTGCTTTATCTTACATGCACCAAGACTGTTCACCACCGATTGTTCATCGAGACATATCGAGCAGTAATGTGTTGCTTGATTCTGAGTATGAAGCTCGTGTTGCAGACTTTGGAATAGCAAAGATTCTCAAGCCAGACTCATCCAATCGCACAGCGCTTGCAGGCACATATGGCTATGTCGCACCTGGTAAGTTTTAAATAATTTATGAACTATAGCCAAACACTCCATTGTTTTTATCTCATTTACACGTTTAAATTGATAATATTGTTCTGGAAATTGTATTGTTCAGAGCTTGCATATACAATGAAGGTTACGCAAATGTGTGATGTGTATAGCTTTGGAGTATTATCCTTGGAGATAGTCAAAGGAAAGCATCTTGGGGAATACATTACTGTGCTAGCAAATTCATCGACTATGGATCCTGAGCAGCTTAGTGATTTGCTGGATGAACGCCTTCCATATCCTGAAGATAGAGTAAAAGATGTTTTGATTTTTATCATCAAGCTAGCATGCTCTTGTTTGCTTGAAACTCCAAAATCAAGGCCAACAATGCCCTTCATCTCTCATAAGTTATCATCAATGGATGCACGTCCACCTATTCATCAGAGAAACCCCCATATAAGGCAAGCTATATAATCCCTAATATATATGGAGATGAATAACCTTTGTCGCTGAGTGGTTGTGAAGTAACTACTGTTTCAATTGCTTGGACTAGTATTGTTGTATTGTAATGGTGGTCATTTGGTTTACTCTATTAATATGTATATTTTAAGATGTAATTATTTATTTAATCTTCTGCTACTTTGGCCTTGAGTATATCAAGAATTCAAGTTGCTGCATTATTTAATTTTTTTGCTTTCGATCGATCTAGATCATATGCAGGAGCACTAGTTTTAATGATTTACAAGTCCTTTTACACTCTCGTATGAAGAAAATAGTGGGATAGTTACGTTGTTTCTTCACAACTACTCCAGTTCCAACCTCTATGGTCTATACATGTAAGATGTGAGAGCACACAAAGGCGCAGAAAAAGAGATTTGAGTTAAACTTCAACCTTTTGTTGCCTTTATATAGTTCTTTCTTTATCCACAAAAAAAAAAAAAAAAAAAAAGAGAGAGAAAAAAATCACACAATATTACTTAATCATTCATTTTAACTTTTCAAATTCTAGATTTATGTTATAGCAAGTTACCAAGGAAGAGGTCAGATAACATAAATGTAGATGATATAAAAGTAACTGATGAAGAATATATATAAGGATAAATAGGAAGCCTTTAGTCTTATTAAGAAACTAGAGAACGTGCTCATTAAAGAATTAATATTTTCACTTCTATCAATCTTATATTTACTCTATTGTTTAACTATAATATTATTACTTATTTTAATTATATTATGAAAACTCTTTGATTATTTTTTTATATGCTCTGATCAAAATAGTCTCAAAGTTAATTGTTATTTTCTTATATCCCTCACCCACTTTAAATCGGTTACCTATACTACACTTACACTCATTTTAATGTTAAAAAAATCAAACATTTTCTATAATGAAAATCCTACCTAAATAAAACTTCATTTAACTAAATATATTTAAGATATTTTTAAAGCAAAAAAACAAATAAATAAATAGAATTTCTACGTAATAAACATTTCAAAAATTTTCATTATATAGCCAAAAATAAAAATATTCACACGAACCAATCACAACTTAACCTGGTATAATATGTGTGTATATATATACAACACAAGTAATATAAAAGAAGATAAAATAAAATAAAGGAAGGTCCCCATTATCAAGCTTCTCTCTTTCAACTTTCTGATTTTCCTTACTTATCATCTCATTACATTTCTAAAATACAACTTTAAGAAAAAAGAAGATTCAACAATGAAATAATAATCCAACGGGAAATATTAAACAACAATTATTGAAAGATAAAGAGAAAACGATTGAAAAAGACGCATTGCCTATTGTAATTTTTGTATTTTCAATATGTTTATTAAGTGCATTGTCAAAGAGCATAGCCATTGTTCCTATTTATCGGCGATCAAAGTTAAATCTCTTCTTATTTTATATTCATGTTATGAGTTCATAAATTTAAGAGGAAAAACAATAATCTTTTGATGAAAATTAAAAAGGGTATTATAAATGTGTTAGGACCTCTGCATATTTTACCGTTTCATAGCCTATCCATGTTTCTACATTAATTGATAAACTAATTATAGATGAAGAGGTGAAAAACTGTTACAAATAAGTAGTATAATTATTATTGGAAAAAAAAAAACTGATTTAGACTTTAGTGCAAATAAATTTAATGTATTTAACTATGTAGGATAAAGAATAATTGAGATTTATTTGAATAATTAAATAAAAAAATGAATGAAAAAAGAAGGAAGCCAAAAAGTTAAATAACAATGTTGTATGGAAAGGTGTCACATCACTCTTAACTTAAAAAAAAAGAGAGGAAGAAAAAGTCAAAAAGATTAAATTACTACAATAATAATTTTATTATAAGACTTTACATTATTTTCTTTTGAATTTGTTCCACTTTCTCATTTTTTTTTAAATCTTTCTCAACTTTTTCCTTTATCCCTATAAGCACAAATCAACGAAATTGTTAGTTACTCTACAGAGTTCATATGATTTTTTTCAACCTTAAACACCTAAATAATATTTTGTAACTTTTATGTGACAAAAAAGAAGAAACAATTATTTTTTTATAGTTTAAGTAATCATATCTTGATTTAATTTGACACTGTAACTTTATTGATTCTTGAGTTCATCTAAATAATTGACAAAATTATAAATGCAAAACAAATATAATAATTCATGTTAATAAAAAATCTCAAAATTTTCATGCTATCCATATCATGGAGTAAGAAAAGAACATTTGAATTTGAGATCAAAATACTTACTAAATAGAAAAAATTAAAAAGTTAATACGATAATTTACCTCTTTAAGCTTTATTGATCTTTTCATTTATTTTGTTATCAACGTTCTAAAGTATAACAGAACAAAAAAAATCAAATACAACTTATGTATAACAACATACATGAAAGGTTAGAACTCATAAATAATTGGATCAATCAATATTACACTTGTCATTCATAATATTAGGAAGAAAAAAATTCAAATTAAAGTAAGCATGTAAAGAATTATTGCATCATATAAACAATTACAAAAGAATAGTCGATACCTCAATGAAAAATATGGAAGAAGGAAGAAAGAAAAAGAGCAATCTAATATTATATGCTGCACTTTCCATCCAAACAAACTACACAAAGTGCTCTCCTCCAAAAACAGACTATAATCATATAATTTATACAAAGTGTAAGCATATAATTTATTAGAAATAATGAATATTTATTTTCGAAACGGTTAAGGAAGAGAGTGGAACATGACTTTTCAGATTTTATTGAAATAATAAAGGAAGAATAATGTGGAATTAAGGTATAGTACATAAATGAATGAATAAAAAGGAGAAAAATTAAACAAAATAATGGTAAAAGCTTTTTAGGAGAAAACAATATAAATATGCTTCTAGACCAATGAAGCATGCCATATCACTTTTTTTTTTTTATATCTAACTTTATTATTAGATTATATATAGAGATAGATATATGGGATATATTAGATTAATAATTAGAAGAAGGTCAAAAACAAGAGGAAAACAATAAATTTATTAAGAGTAAAAATTAAAGAGATGTGAGTTATGGATAGTTACTCCTAGTAATATGAAGAGTTTTTGTTGTAAATGTTTCCTCATTAATAAAATATTTATTTATAGTCAATTAAGTAATTTATTTTTACAATGAAATGATTGATTTAAATAAGAAAAAAGGAGAAAAAAAGATAAATGTCAATGGAGATCATAGAGAGGTGTCACATCACCTCCTCTATGTTTCTCTTTTATATATATACTAGTGAATTTATCCGCGCTACTCGCAATTATAAAAAATGATAAGATATCATGTTTTAAAATTAAATATTACGATATGTTTCTCTCTATCTCTATCTATCTATAAATATTTGGTTTGTTAGTTGACTTTCAACAAAATCATGAGTCATATTTTAAAAGAAAAGAAATTATAGACTTACGATAATAAAAAATTCATATAAAATATAAAATGAAGAGTAATTATAGAGAGATCATACAAAAAAAAAAGTAAATAATAAGACATCATTTTTACGATCATAATCATTAAAAAAAAATAAAAAAAAATATGAAATCAATATAAAATCTTCCGAACTCTGGGCGACATCTACGTACTCCCATAAGTCAATCACCATTCAATAGCCTTCATCTTATTCTTCAAGTCAACCAAAATAACCGAAAACATAACAAATTAAAATGCTAATATGATCATTATTGTCTCTATTTATAGGACTACAATGAGAAATAACAAATAATGTCATGAATATGACATTAATTATTTTAAGTGTTATGATGATAAAAGATGGTAAGAATAATGAAAATAAAGACCATTAAATTTTACATTTAAATTTTTTAAAGAGATGACCTTTTAGTTTCTTAACATTGCTTTAATATAATTAAGAGGATTAGATGAGTGTATTTTTTCTTTTAGTATTTTGAATATAGCACATAAACAGGGGAAAATGAAAATGAGAACACCCCCCTAACCCCACCCGAGAAAAATAATAATTGTATTTCGCTAAAGAGAGATGTCGCATCACTTTTTATATTTTTAATTTTGTTATTATATATAGATTGACAATAAATTATTGTTCAATATTGAGGCCTCGCTATGCGATTAAGTTTCATTTTATGGTGGAGACTCGAGATACTTTATGTGTTATATTAGGAAAAGACATACATAAAAGAAGATAAAAGAACAATAATATATGTAAAAAGGTTGCTTTTGTATTTTTGGTTTCTTGCTTATATATGTAATGTACAGGGCTTCATATTTTTTTAATTATATATATAGCTAAGCATTAATTGCTATTTAGGTAGTGGATTATCAATTGGATTTCATAATAGTCATTTCTAGACTATACATGTCAACTACAAATTCTGCTATCTAAGGATTAAAGTTTTTCATGATAATTTCAACGTCTCTTTGTCCACTATTAACGGAAACGGTAAACATTTAATTGTTTTTTTTTAATTCTATTTGATTCTTAGGGAGTGAATTTTGAGGTTGAGTGGAAGTTCCATCTGGATTCAATGAATCAGAACTGTAGTAACAAAGAAACACATATTCGAAACTTGAAAATAAATGGAAATAGTCTAATAATTAGAAACTTCATCAAATTTTGACCAATCCTTGTATATCTTAAAAATGAAATTTTAGTTAAAAATAAGATTGCAATGTAATGAATAAATCTATAATTTCCTGGAAATACAAAGCAAAAAAAAAAATTCACATCATCCATAAAATTAACTACCTACTAATCTTCACGTATTAGTAATATCATCACGAATAAAAATTAAACAGAGAAAGGAAAAGATATTAAAATAGAAAATAGAAAATAAAGAAAACATCAAAATACATACATTCACTCCATATTCTGCATCTTTGTATGCAGATGCATGTATGATTTCATATGCAAACATTGTCGAGCATATGTAGTTGTGTGTTCTTGAGAGAAAGCATGCACATTTTGTTTGCAAACACTATTTTATTCATTCATTAATAGTATGGTAAAGTGATGAAAGAAGTTAGAATGATTCATATAAATGCATAAATAAATGTGATTTCTTTTAATCCTATTAAATTTGTTATCAAAAGAAAGACAAAAGGTCAAAAGAAACGTACTAAAAGAAGATAAATGCAAGGCTGAAGTAATTTAGTGAAATTAGAATGTGTCTCTTTAAATTTTGTAGTGGTTAAATGTGTTTTTTTTATCATGAATATATTTTATTTTTAATTTAGAAAAATGAGATAAAAGCTAAAAAATAAGACAAAATAGATAAAACTAATAATGGCCATTGAGAGGTGTCACATCAGCGTTTGCATATTCTACTTTATATATATATATATAGATTGACTTGTTAAAAGCTAGTCACTTGAATACATTTGGGGCCATTTGAATGGCTATATTTCACACTATATTGCCTTTATTAAACTTTTACTTTTTGGTTATTTTATAAAAAGTAACTAATGGATTAGTATTTATTTAACTGTAAAATTACTTTTTAGCAAAAAATATTATAGGGATAATGGTAAATTAAAGGATATAAAGGTCTTTTAATTTTATATAAACACAGCTAGAATAGATAATACTAGTCTCTGGGCACGTGCGTTGCACATGTGTCTCATGTAATTTTATTTTAGATTTGTTAGAACAATTAGAATTCTATGAAAACATGCTTGTAATGAGTAGTAAAATGTAACAATCACAAATAAATCCTTAAAAGTGTGACAAGAAACACCAAATGAGAGGCATATTTTAACATTTAAAAGTAATTCCTTTTAAGCAACCAACGGTAAATCTGAACGTTGGTTAGTAGTAGCAAACTTCCAATAAAGTCACAAATAACTAATTTGACTTCCAATAAAGTCACAAATAACTAATTTGAGCCTGATAAAAGTATAGAAATTCGTAGAAAATTAAATTAAAGAAGTCTAATAGGGAGAAAACATACAAAAAATATATACAAGAAAAAATTACAATATACACCTCCTTCTTAAGACTTTAATCATAACAATGCAGATGGAAAAAGAAATATAGAATTACTACATAATCTTCTAAGTTTTCTCTACACCTTCTCCCATGATCAATTAAAATTCAAGAGTCTTCTCGTTGAATCAAACTAAAACATAAATTAAATAGTACAAAATGATATAAACGCTACTACTTTAACTGTAGAAAGAAATGAATAAACCTGGATTACAATCTCATGAAACCAAAAAAAACGAATTTATATAGATAAAAATGGAGGAATGTCAAAAAATATCTTAAGTTTTAAATTAATTTTTAGAGGTTATGAATATGAAAACCGGGTAACTTTAGTGGGGAGCTACCTGGAACAAAGTATAACGCTGTCGTATCTGTGTGAATTGAGATGAGCAACTCACCATTCACCAATGGCGTACATGCAAGAGTGGTGAGGGGAAAGGGTATTAGGAAATGGGTTTATTAAGTTAGTTGGGTGGGTCTATACACGTAGGATAAGGTAGAAAAAATATATTGAAGGGAAATTTTTTAATTAAGATAAAAATATATCCACGTATGAATTTAATTGATTCTCTTAATTTTATCTGTATCACATAAGTTGAAACAAGTAAAATAATATATATTGAACCAGTACTTGCACGGGTTATTGTATATAGTACATGTATAAAGTTGGATGGTAAGTGATTTGTAGGCTATTACACTGTGAGAATTTATCCAATGCGCTCACCTTAAGGACAAAGATTATAGCTGTTGTGGGTTATTTAGGGTTTAAAAAAAAGGTCGAATAATAAAGAATAAATATATTTAAAAAGTATGACGATGAGTAATATAAAAAAATTCTGAGAGGGACGTCAAATATGATTTTTTTTCTATAAGTAAAAGTAAAAGACGCTAAATTAAAAAGTTAAATTACCAAAATGACTATTAAATATTGAATAACCATTTTAACCTTCACCTAGTCACTACTCTTATTTATAACAGTTACAGATTACAAAAAGCCACCTTACCATAATGATGTTAAAGTAAGTAGTAGTTACAAAGAGCCACATTATCATAACAATGATAAATTAACAGTAATTACCTCTTTTATTTATTTATTATTTACTTAAATTTTGCCTTTCACCTCTTATTTAAGTGCCCTAGTAATTTTAAAAAAATAAAAATAAAAAAACTCAAAAGTTACAATTGTTATAATATGTAAATTACATATCCCCTTCTCCTCCAACATAACAAGCAAAAATATTTAATCATATTAGTTATGCCTATACACAAGATAGGTGTAATGTTTGCTTCCTCCACCTTGCGTCAATGTCAATTCGTTTATGAACTTCAAACTGTACAAATCAGAAATAAATAAATGAACAGAAAGGACATTGCGAGGGTTAAGGTCACTAAACTTTACCTACTACTATTACATTAAAGTCATAAAAACTATTTTTTGTTTTAACACTAGCCATTTGATGTGATCGTCAGGGTGGACCCACCTTATACCAGGGGTGCCAGTCCACACTGTTTCCTTGAAATTTATCTTTATAAAATATATAAATAACCTGAAAAAATAGAACACGACTACTATTAAAATAAATCATAAAAGATGAATAGATAATTAATCTTGGCAGGTTGGTTTGTGCAGCAGAAGCTCCTGAGTTCGACTACGTACTGATGCTCGTAAAGTCTATTCTGTGTTTAGAAGAGGCCATTCGTTGAAAAACTCTTCTCATCATGATCATCTGCGGGTGCTGAAAGAAATGTGTATAGTGTACTTTTGACTTCTTCTTCTTGGGCCCGCGAAGATGATATCTTGCCCACTAATTCTACAATAATCTCAACAACTGTAAGCTTGGTCAATTGGTTTGAAATGTAATCACCAACCATGTTTTCATTCTAATTCATCAATAACTAAAACAAACAACTGAAATCTTTTAGCCTTCAAGATGGTTCCCAGAATGTTTTCTTTCCTTCAGTTTTTCACTCTCTTCGCAGTTACTCTTGCTTCAACTGAGGAAGCAACTGCTCTCCTCAAATGGAAATCAACTTTTCTAAATCAGAACAATAATTCCTTATTGACTTCTTGGACAATAAGTACTGATGCATGTAGGGATTGGTATGGAGTTATATGTTTTAATGGTAGGGTAAACAGGTTGAATATTACAAATGCTACTGTCAATGGCACACTCTATGATTTTCCATTTTCATCTCTCACTTTTCTTGAATATGTTGATCTTAGCATCAACCAGCTCTATGGTATCATTCCCTCTGCAATAGGAAACCTCACTAATCTTGTCTATCTTGACTTGTCGGCTAATCAGCTTTCAGGCACAATACCAACACAAATCGGCTCACTAACAAAACTTGAGACCCTCTACATCTTTGAGAACCATTTAAATGGTTCCATTCCAGGAGAGTTGGGGAATGTGAAAAATCTTGCTGAACTTGTTTTAGATTATAATCAACTTACTGGTTCTATTCCTGCTTCATTTGGCAATTTGAGAAACTTGCGTACTTTGTTTCTCCATGCCAACAAACTTTATGGTTCCATTCCGAAAGGGCTTTCATATTTGGATAAGTTAAAAGCGTTGGTTATTAGTGATAATCAACTTTCAGGCCATTTGCCAAAGAAGCTTTGCCAAGGTAGGAAACTTGAGATCATCAAGGTGAAGAATAACAAGCTGACAGGACCAATACCAAGAAGCTTGAGTAAATGCTCGAGTCTCAAAAGGGTTCACTTTAATAACAACAGTTTCACTGGGAATTTGTCTGAAGCTTTTGGCATCTATCCAAATCTTCAGTTCATTGATTTGAGGGATAATGATTTTCATGGTGAACTCAGCAGCAACTGGGGAAAATGCAAAAAATTGACTGATTTGCGGGTTGCTAGAAATAACATTAGTGGTAGTATACCATCAGAAATTGGAAACGTCAAAGGGCTTCTTGGACTTGATCTTTCATCGAATCATTTGGTTGGGCATATTCCTAAGGAATTTGGAAAACTGACCTCTTTAGTTAAATTGTTTGTGCAAAATAACCATCTTTCTGGCAATATACCTGGGGAACTTGGGTCACTGACACGGTTAGAGTCCCTTGATCTGTCAAATAATAGATTGAACGGGTCAATCCCAACATTTGTAGGCGATTACATGAACATGTTTCTCTTGAACCTGAGCAACAACAAGTTTGGCAAGAAAATTCCAAAGGAGATAGGGAGGATAACTCATCTTAGTGTACTTGATTTGAGCCATAATCTTCTTGATGGAGAAATACCTGCTCAGCTAGCCAGTTTGCTGGACTTGTCAAACTTGAATCTTTCCCACAACAGCCTTTCTGGCCGCATTCCTGAAGAATTTGAAAGTTTGACTGGTTTGCAGGATGTTGTCTTGTCATACAATGAGTTGGAAGGTCCAATACCAATCAATAAAGCTTTTATGTATGCCTCGTTAGAAGGTAATAAAGGTATTTGTGGAAATGTAACAGGATTTCAGCATTGCAGAAGCCCATCTTCTTGGGTGAAGAAGCACTCAATGGCAAAAGGTCGTAAACTCATCCTAATCACCGTACTTCCCATTATGGGAGCACTAGTACTTCTTTGTGCTTTCGCTGGTGCTCTCCTTATGTGTCATAAAAGAAGAAGAGTTAGAGATGTTAAAATACAGGACGATGGTTGGCTTTCGATATCCATGTTAGATGGAAAGGCATTGTACAAGGATATCTTAAATGCCACACAAAAGTTTGATGCAACATTTTGCATCGGGCAAGGAGGGCATGGAAGCGTTTACAAGGTAAACCTTCCACCATTGGGAAATGTAGCTGTGAAGAGACTTCACTCTTCATTTGAGATTACGCATCCCAAAAGCTTCATGAATGAGGTAAGGGCATTGACAGGGATTAAGCATCGGAACATAGTGAAACTGTATGGCTTTTGTTCGAATGCAAAACACTCGTTCTTGGTATACGAGTACGTTGACAGAGGGAGTTTGTCAAGTATTTTGAGCAATGAAGTTGAGTCCGAGAAATTGGATTGGCTTAAAAGGGTCAATATCATAAAAGGTGTTGCCTATGCTTTATCTTACATGCACCACAATTGCTCACCGCGGATTGTTCATCGAGACATATCAAGTAGTAATATTTTGCTTGATTCAGAGTTTGAAGCTTGTATTTCAGACTTTGGAATAGCTAAGCTTCTCAAGCCAGACTCATCTAATTGCACTGCGCTTGCAGGCACCTATGGCTATGTTGCACCTGGTAAGGTTTAACTTCTTATCTTTTTATTAACTACACGAACTAGAGCCACACAATCCTTACTGTTTTTATCAAATTTGCATGTTATATTTTTTAAATTGTATTGTTTCAGAGCTTGCATATACAATGAAGGTTACAGAAATGTGTGATGTCTATAGCTTTGGAGTATTAGCATTGGAGATTATCAAAGGAAAACATCCTGGGGAATTCATTACTCCATTAGCAAATTCATCGAATATAGATCATGTGCAGCTTAGTGATTTGCTTGATGAACGTCTTCCATATCCTGAAGGTGAAGTAAAAGATGTTTTGGTTTTTATTATCAAGCTAGCAAGCTCTTGTTTGCTTGAAACTCCAAAATCAAGGCCAACAATGTACTTTATCTCTCATAGGTTATCATCAATGGATCCACGTCCACCTACTAATGTAAGGCTAGCTAAATAATCTTTGATATGTAAGGTGTCTTTGTATTGAAATGAATAACCTTTTACACCAAGTGGCAGTGTAAGTAATATAATGATTCGTCCAAAATGAGCACTTTTGGTCGACAATGGCATAAATAAGCGCAAGTATTAACGAATGGCATGACTGAGCCATTTCTGAAAGTTGATGGCATATATGATCTTTTTTCAAGGAACAGAGATATTATTTGGAGGAGTTTGAGTTTTCTGTGACTTTTTCTTCTAAGATGATAACTCTTGAGAGACTTTTCCATTATAATTATTTCCCCAACTGTAAGATTGACCAATCCAACCACCTTTTCCATTGTATTTACTTCCATGAGTAGTGAGACATTAAATGTCATTGACTCAGCAAGACATTAAATGATTCATTACAAATATATAAAGAACTTTATCCTGCACAAGTTCTTCACAACCAAAACAATCCGTTAGCCTTCGACATGGTTCCCAGAGTATTTTATTTCCTTCCTCTCTTATATCACTTCACAATTACTTTTGCTTCCACTGAGGAAGCAACTGCTCTTCTAAAATGGAAAGCAACTTTCCAAAACCAGAATAATTCCTTATTGGCTTCTTGGACACTAAGTCATACTGCTGCTGCCAAGAATTCTTCCAGCCATGATGTATGCAGGAACTGGTATGGAGTTAAATGCTTAAATGGTCACATAAATAGGTTGAATATTTCAAATTCTGGTGTCATTGGTACACTCCATGATTTTCCATTTTCATCTCTACCTTTTCTTGAATATGTTGATCTTAGCATGAACAACCTTTCTGGTCCCATTCCTGCAGAAATAGGGAAACTTGTCAATCTTGTTGAAGTTGCTCTTGATACAAACCAGTTAACAGGTCATATTCCTCCGGAAATAGGCAACTTGATCAATGCAAAATTGTTCAGTGCGTTCTCCAATGAATTGTCTGGCTCCATTCCTATTGAAATAGGGAAGATGAAGTCACTTGTGGATTTAATGTTATACAGAAACAATCTTTCTGGTTCGATTCCAAAAGCTTTAGGTGAATTAACCAAGCTCAAAATTTTGTACCTTTATGTTAACCAAATTTCTGGTCCCATTCCTGCAGAAATAGGGAAACTTGTCAATCTTGTTGAAGTTGATCTTGATACAAACCAGTTAACAGGTCATATTCCTTCAGAAATAGGCAACTTAATTAATGTAAATTTGTTCTATGCATACTCCAATAAATTGTCTGGGCCTATTCCTGCAGAAATAGGGAAAATGAAGTCACTTGTGGAGTTAATGCTAAACACAAATAATCTTTCTGGTCCAATTCCAAAAGCTTTAGGTGACTTAACTGAGCTCACAATTTTGTACCTTTATGAAAACCAATTCTCTGGTCCCATTCCTGCAGAAATAGGGAAATTGAAATCACTTGTGAAGTTAAGCTTACAGAGAAGCAATCTTTCTGGTCCTATTCCAAAACCTTTGGGTGACTTAACTGAGCTCACAATTCTGCACCTTTATGAAAACCAACTTTCTGGCGCCATTCCTACAGAAATAGGTAAACTTGTCAATCTTGTTGAAGTTGATCTTGATACAAACCAGTTAACAGGTCATATTCCTCCGGAAATTGGCAACTTGATTAATGCAAAACGGTTCTATGCTTACTCCAATGAATTGTCTGGTCCCATTCCTGCAGAAATAGGGGAGATGAAGTCACTTGTCGATTTAAGCTTACACAACAACAGCCTTTCTGGTCCAATTCCAAAATCTTTAGGTGACTTAACTGAACTCACAATTCTGTACCTTAATGCAAACCAACTTTCTGGCCCCATTCCTTTAGAAATAGGAAAACTTTCCAACCTTGTTGAAGTTGATCTTAATACAAACCAGATAACAGGTCATATTCCTCCAGAAATAGGGAACTTGAAGTCACTTGTGGACTTAAGATTAAACACAAATGATCTTTCTGGCCCTATTCCAAAAGCTTTAGGTCACTTAACTGAGCTAACAATTCTGTACCTTAATGCAAACCAACTTTCTGGCCCCATTCCTTTAGAAATAGGAAAACTTTCCAACCTTGTCGAAGTTGATCTTAATACAAACCAGCTAACAGGTCATATTCCTCCGGAAATAGGGAACATGAAGTCACTTGTGGAATTAAGATTAAACACAAATTATCTTTCTGGCCATATTCCAAAAGCTTTGGGTGACTTAACTGATTTCACAAATTTGTACCTTTATGAAAACCAAATCTCTGGTCCCATTCCAGCAGAAATAGGGAAACTTACCAACCTTGTCGTAGTTAGTCTTGGTACAAACCAGTTAACAGGTCACATTCCTTCGGAAATAGGCAACTTGATTAATGCCAAATTTTTCTATGCTTTCGATAATGACTTGTCTGGTCCCATTCCTGCAGAAATAGGGAAGATGAAGTCACTTGAAACTTTAAACTTACAGAGAAACGATCTCTCTGGTCCCATTCCTAGTGAGTTGGGGAATCTGAATAAACTCAATGATCTGGTTTTATCTGAAAATCAATTTACTGGTTCAATTCCTGCTATATTTGGCAATTTGACAAACTTGCAGACACTGCATCTCCATACCAACAAACTTTCAGGTTCCATTCCAAAAGAACTTGCATATTTGGATAACTTGCGAGTGCTAACAATGACCCAAAATCAGCTTTCAGGCCATTTGCCAGACCAGCTTTGTCAAGGTGGGAAACTTGAGAACTTCACGGTGGCTAGCAACAAGCTGACAGGGCCAATACCAAGAAGCTTGAGCAACTGCTCGAGTTTTAAATGGGTTCGCTTTAATAACAACAGTTTCATTGGAAACTTATCCGAAGCTTTTGGAATCTATCCAGAGCTTCAGTTCATTGATTTGAGCGACAATGATTTTCATGGTGAGCTCGGCAACAACTGGGGGAAATGCGAAAATTTGATTGATCTGCGTGTAGCCAGAAATAACATTAGTGGTAGCATACCACCAGAGATTGGAAACGTCCAAGGGCTTCTTGGAGTTGATCTTTCATCGAATCATTTGCTTGGGCAGATTCCAAAGGAATTTGGAAGATTAACTTCTCTGGTAAGGCTTTCTGTGCAAAACAACAATATTTCTGGCAATATACCTGAGAAACTTGGGTCACTGACAAAGTTAGAGTCCCTCGATCTATCAGACAACAGATTGAATGGATCAATCCCAACGTGTATAGGAGATTTTGTGCACTTGTTTCAGTTGAACCTGAGCAACAACAAGTTTGGACAGAAGATTCCAAAGGAGATAGGGAGGATAACTCATCTTACTGTACTTGATTTGAGCCATAATCTTCTTGATGGAGAAATACCTGCTCAGCTAGCCAGTTTGCTGGACTTGTCAAACTTGAATCTTTCCCACAATGGTCTATCTGGGCGCATTCCTAAAGAACTTGAAAGTTTGACTGGTTTGCTGGATGTTGTATTGTCATACAATGATTTGGAAGGTCCAATCCCTAATAATAAAGCTTTTATGATTGCTTCGTTAGAAGGTAATAAAGGTCTTTGCGGCAATGTAACAGGATTCCAGCCCTGCAAAAAGCCTTCTTCTGTGGTGAAAAAGCACTCAATGGCAAAGGGACGTAAACTCATCCTCATCACTGTACTTCCTGTTATGGGAGCACTAGTACTGCTCTGTGTTTTCATTGGTGTTCTCTTTATATGTAATAAAAGAAGGAGAGTTAAAGACGTTGAAAGAAGGGATGGTGATGGTTGGCTTTCGATATCCATGTTAGATGGAAAGGCATTGTACAGGGATATCTTAAATGCCACAGAGGAGTTTGATGCAAAATTTTGCATTGGGCAAGGAGGACATGGAAGTGTTTACAAGGTAAACCTTCCATCATTAGGTTGATATAGCTGTGAAGAGACTTCATTCTTCATTTCAGAATACACATCCCAAAAGCTTCATAAATGAAGTAAGGGCATTGACTGGGATTAAGCACCGGAACATTGTGAACCTCTACGGCTATTGTTCAAAAGCACAACACTCGCTCTTGGTTTACGAGTATGTGGAGAGGGGGAGTTTGTCTAGTATTTTGAGCGATGAAATTGAGTCCAAGAAATTGGATTGGCTTAAAAGGGTGAACATCATCAAAGGTGTTGCTTTTGCTTTATCTTACATGCACCAGGATTGCTCACCGCCAATTGTTCATCGAGACATATCAAGCAGTAATGTTTTGGTTGATTCTGAGTATGAAGCTCGTGTTTCAGATTTTGGCATCGCGAAGCTTCTCAAACCAAACTCATCCAATTGCACTGCACTTGCAGGAACATATGGCTATGTTGCACCTGGTAAGGTCTAAATTTAATTTCTATTTTATTCAGACTTCGTGAACTATAGCCAAACACTCTATACTGTTTTTATCTCATTTACACATCTAAATTGTTATACCATTTTTGGAAATTGTATTGTTTCAGAGCTTGCCTATACAATGAAGGTTACGGAAATGTGTGATGTCTACAGCTTTGGAGTAGTAGCATTGGAGATAATCAAAGGAAAGCATCTGGGGGAATATATTACTGTGCTAGCAAATTCATCGACTATAGATCATGTGCAGCTTAGTGATTTGCTAGATGAACGCCTTCCATATCCTGAAGATGAAGTAAAGGATGTTTTGGTTTTAATCATCAAGCTAGCAAGCTCTTGTTTGGTTGAAATTCCAAAATCAAGGCCAACAATGCACTTCATCTGTCATAGGTTATCATCAATGGATGCACGTCCACCTACTCATGTAAAGTGAGCTTTGTAATCCCTGATATATATGTAAGGTGTCTTTGTATGAAAATGAATAACCTTTGACACCAAGTGGTTGTAAAGTAAGTTGCTTTGATGAAAAGGTCCATGACAGAATTATTACTGGGAGTAGTATTGTTGTATTGTCAGGGTGCTTATCTGGTTTGTTGTTTAGAGTGTATAATATAGATGGTTAATGTTTCTTGAGCCAAAAAGTAATGAAAACAAGTTTTATGTTTGCTAAATACTGATTTCAAGGAATTTCTTTGCATACTTCTTTTAGTTCATAAACAATCTCAACCCTTGAATACTTCTAAAAGATGATTCACACTGCAATGCATGTGAAAGAATGATGTATGAAACTAACATCTCAATAAACATGCCCTTTGTAAACACTGGAGATATTTCGCTTGAGTTATTAGTGAAATAAACTTCTTTGAGTTTCTTCTGCACTTTTTAAAAACAGCCCATGGCAATCATTTCTAATCGAAGCAAATTTAAAGAAGTTTAGTATCTGAGTTTTGCTAAGTAGTATTCTTCTGGAGCCAGAAAATGTCAGAATAGGTTGTTATTGGCCTTTAAGTATCTCTTGCAAAGATGAAAAAAATTTCTGTCTTTGGAATTCAAAAGTTTGATTTTTTTCTTTCTGTTTTATGCAGAGGGTCACCCAGCCAGAATCTGTATGGTACTCTTTCTCCTAGCATTGGTAATATGACAAATCTTCAGATTATATATCACATCAAGGAACAGACTTTTGACTTCTTCTTCTTGGGCCCGCGAAGATGATATCTTGTCTACTATTTCAACAACTGTAAGCTTGGTCAATTGGTTTGAAATGTAATCAGCAACCATGTTTTCATCTATTATACCTTGCACAAGTTCATGAATAACCAAAACAAACAACTGAAACCTTTTAGCATTCAAGATGGTTCCCAGAATATTTTCTTTCCTTCAGATTTTCACTCTCTACACGGTTACTTTTGCTTCCACTGAGGAATCAGCTGCTCTCCTCAAATGGAAAGCAACTTTCCGAAACCAAAATAATTCCTTATTGGCTTCATGGACACTAAATTCTGCTGGTGCCAAGAATTCTTCAAGAATCCGAGCGGCAAGTTCTGATGCATGTAAGGACTGGTATGGAGTTACATGCTCTAATGGT
Organism: Solanum etuberosum; assembly: GCA_029582245.1. Lineage (NCBI taxonomy): Eukaryota > Viridiplantae > Streptophyta > Magnoliopsida > Solanales > Solanaceae > Solanum > Solanum etuberosum. The sequence continues at coordinate 38,762 of JAJONR010005506.1, read as the reverse complement.
AGAGTTAATAGGTTAAAAATTACAAATGCTGGTGTCATTGGCACACTCTATGCTTTTCCGTTCTCATCTCTCCCTTTTCTTGAATACCTTGATCTTAGCATCAACCAGCTCTCTGGTACCATCCCACCTGAAATCGGTAAGCTCGCTAATCTTGTCTATCTTGACTTGTCCATCAATCAGATTTCGGGCACAATCCCACCACAAATCAGCTCACTAACAAATCTTGAGACCCTCCACATATTTGACAACCATTTAAATGGTTCCATTCCTGGAAAAATAGGTCACCTAAGGTCTCTTACTGAGTTAACTTTGAGTACTAACTTTCTTAGTGGTTCAATTCCTGCTTCATTGGGGGATTTGAAGAAATTGTCTTTTTTGTATCTTTCTGTGAATCACCTTTCTGGCTCCATTCCTGTAGAAATAGGGAAACTTGTTAATCTTGTTGAAGCTGATCTTGGTACAAACCAGTTAACAGGTCGTATTCCTCCGGAAATAGGTGACTTAACTTTGCTCAAGACTCTGCACCTTCATACTAACCAACTTTCTGGTCTCATTCCTGCTGAAATAGGAAAAATGAAGTCACTTGAGAATTTAAATTTATGGAGGAACAATCTTTCTGATCAAATTCCGAAAACAATTGGTGAATTAGTTGAGCTCAAAACTCTGTACCTTTTCACTAACCACCTTTCTGGTTTCCTTCCTAATGAATTGGGGAATATGAAGAGTCTCGTTGCATTGGATTTAGCCAATAATCAACTTATTGGTTCAATTCCAAGTGAATGGGGAAACCTGATAAACCTCACTAATCTAGCATTATCCCGTAATCAACTTACTGGTTCCATTCCCGCAGAAATAGGGAAACTAGTCAACCTTGTTGGCGTTGATCTTAATAGTAACCAGTTAACAGGTCATATTCCTCGAGAAATAGGTGACTTGACTAAGCTTAAAACGTTGTACCTTTATACAAACAAACTTTCTGGTCCCATTCCCAGTGATTTGGGGAACCTGAAAAACCTCACTGATCTGCATTTATTCAATAATCAACTTACTGGTACAATTCCTAGTGAGTTGGAGAATCTTAAAAACCTCACTTTTCTGGACTTATCAAGCAATCAACTTACTGGTTCAATTCCTGTTTCATTTGGCAATTTGAGAAACTTGCAATTTCTAGTACTCCGAGCCAACAAATTTTCTGGTTCCATTCCAAAAGAGCTTGCGTATTTGGATAACTTGAGAGCAATGATAATGAGTGAAAATGAGCTCTCAGGCCATTTGCCAGAACAGCTTTGCCAAGGTGGAAAACTTGAGAACTTCACGGTGTCTAGTAACAAACTGACAGGGCTAATACCAAGCAGCTTGAGCAAGTGTTCGAGTTTCAAATGGATTCGCTTTAATAACAACAGTTTCACTGGGAATTTGTTTGAAGCTTTTGGAATATATCCAGAGCTTCAGTTCATTGATTTGAGTGACAATAACTTTCATGGTGCACTTAACAGCAACTGGGGAAAATGCAAAAAAATGATTAATTTGCGCGTAGCCAGAAATAACATTAGTGGTAGCATGCCACCAGAGATTGGAAATGTCAAAGGGCTTCTAGGACTTGATCTTTCATCGAATCATTTGATTGGACAGATTCCAAAGGAATTTGGAAAATTAACCTCTCTGGTTAAGCTTTCTGTGCAAAACAACAATATTTCAGGCAATATACCTGAGGAACTTGGGTCACTGACAAAGTTAGAGTCCCTCGATCTATCAGACAACAGATTGAATGGGTCGATCCCAACGTTTATAGGAGACTATCTGCATCTGTTTCACTTGAACCTGAGCAACAACAAATTTGGTCAGAAAATTCCAATAGAGATAGAGAGAGTGACTCATCTTAATGTACTTGATTTGAGCCATAATTTTCTTGTTGGAGAAATACCCCCTCCTCTAGCCAATTTGAAGGTCTTGGTAAACTTAAATCTTTCCCACAATGAACTCTCTGGCCGCATTCCTGAAGGATTTGAAAGTTCGAGTGGCTTGCAAGATGTCGTATTGTCATACAATGAGTTGGAAGGTCCAATACCTAAAAGTAAAGTTTTTATCAATGCCTCGCTGGAGGGTAATAAAGGTCTTTGCGGCAATGTAACAGGATACCAGCCTTGTGAACTATCTTCTACGGTCAAGGGACAGAAACTCATCCTCATCATTGTACTTCCTATTATGGGAGCACTAGTACTACTCTATGCTTTCATTGGTGTCCTCTTTATGTGTCATAAAAGAAGGAGAGTTAGAGATGTTGAAATACAGGATGATGGTTGGCTTTCGATATCCATGTTAGATGGAAAGGCATTGTACAGGGATATCTTAAACGCCACAGAGGAGTTTAGTTCAACATTTTGTATCGCGCAAGGAGGACATGGAAGTATTTACAAGGTAAACCTTCCATTGTTCGGGAATATAGCTGTGAAGAGACTTCATTCTTCATTTGAGAATACACATCCCAAAAGTTTCATGAATGAAGTAAAGGCATTGACTGGGATTAAGCACCGGAACATTGTGAACCTCTATGGGTATTGTTCGAATAAACAACACTCATTCTTGGTTTACGAGTATGTGGAGAGGGGGAGTTTGTTTAGTATTTTGAGCAATAAAGTTGAGTCCAAGAAATTGGATTGGTTTAAAAGGATGAATATCATCAAAGGTGTTGCTTTTGCTTTATCTTACATGCACCAGGACTGTTCACCACCGATTGTTCATCGAGACATATCAAGCAGTAATGTTTTGCTTGATTCCGAGTATGAAGCTCATGTTTCAGATTTTGGCATAGCTAAGCTTCTCAAACCAGAATCATCCAATTGCACTGTGCTTGCAGGCACATATGGCTACGTTGCACCAGGTAAGGTCCAACTCTTTATCCTTTTTTCTAAACTTCGTGAACTATAGCCCCAAACTCTCTATGGTTTTTATATCATTTACACATTTAAAATGTTACTACTGTTTTATGAATTGTATTGTTTCAGAGCTTGCATATACAATGAAGGTTACAGAAATGTGTGATGTCTATAGCTTTGGAGTAGTAGCATTGGAGATAATCAAAGGAAAGCATCTTGGTGAATACATTACTTCACTAGCAAATTCATCAACTAAAGATCATGTGCAGCTTAGTGATTTGCTAGATGAACGCCTTCCATATCCTGAAGATGAAGTAAAAGATGCTTTGGTTTTTATCATCGAACTAGCAAGCTCTTGTTTGCTTGAAAGTCCAAAATCAAGGCCAACAATGCACTTCATCTTTCGTAGTTTATCCTCAATGGATCCATGTCTTCCTACTCATAAGATAAACCCCCATGTAAGGTAAGCTATAAATACATAAGGTGTCTTTGTATACAAATGAACAACCTTTGTTACTGAGTGGTTGTGAAGTAAGTATTTTAATGAGAAAGTCACTAAAAAAATTATTACTGGTACTAGTATTGTTGTTTTGATAGTGTGCTTATCTGGTTTACTGTACTAGAGTGTATACAGTATACTCTTGAAGGTAATTATTTAATCTTCTTGCGCCAAATAATAATTAAAACAAACTTCGATCATGTTTGCTAAGTACTGAAGTTATAATAGGATTACTTTGCATAATTCTTATAGCTAATGAAAAATCTCAAATAAACATCTCAATAATTAAAAATGTGTACATAAATATGCCTTATGCCTTTACTCCTCTTACCTACCCTTCTCTTTTTCTACTGTGTACTATGTACAAGCTAACATTGAGTTGACAGAAGAGGAAGTTTTACAGCTAAAGCTCACCAAAAATTCCTTAATCATTTCCATTTATAACAAAGTTTTAAGCGTCTAGACTTGTAACTATTTTTTTTCTGGGGGTGTCACATGTTCTGTTTCTATACTCTATTTATTGGTCTTCAACTTCAAGCTACTCTATATATAGACCAATGTTGAAAAATAAAACTTCGTTTTAGATCTCTTCAAGTAGCTGACAACTGACCAATGGTGGCATGGCTGATGATGGACAAGATAGCGATAACCGCTTTAATGGGAAGATAACATCTGCTGTTGTCATCACTAGCATTGTTGCTGCATCAGGTGGCCTCATTTTCGGATTTGATATTGGAATTTCAGGTTAAATATGCTTGTTTGTTTTTCATTTTCCATTATATTAGATTGAATTCCAGTTATGCATAAGTATATAGGGAGGAACAATATAGTATATGCAGTTTGCAAGAAACTATTACAGATATTAGGCTGTCTTAGCAGCAAACTAGCCGAAATATTCCTAACAAAGAGAGTTTCTACTTTTGTCTGTTCAAAAACTGAAAAAAAGAAACACCAGAGGTACTCGAAAAAACACAAACCGATTGTATATTGGATATTATAAAAACGAGCTAGCTAGATAGACATCGTCTCATTCGTTTGTGAACTTCTAACTCGTCACTCGTGTCCACCATCAGGTTACTTTTACTTGTTGTAACAGGTAAACTGTCTTATTTTCAAGGTGACAAGTCCCACATTTTAAAGAGGTTTACATGTAAATATATTTTGAGTTACCTGATAGTGTAAAGAATTTCTTACATTGATGGTGTATATAAGTAAAACTATATGATCTCTAAATTTTGCCTAGTATAAAAAGTTATGATTAGTCACATACGCGAAATTAACACTAACCATCGGAATGTCTATGTTGTGCAACTTATTATCACAGAGATTTAATCAAGTTAATTTGTACATCAGGTGGAGTGACAACAATGAGGCCATTCCTTGAAAAATTCTTCCCATCAATACTGAAGAAGGCAGCATCTGGTGGTGCTGAAACAAATGTGTATTGTGTATACGACAGTGAAGTTTTAACAGCTTTCACTTCATCACTCTACATCGCTGGCTTGGTTGCATCTCTCGCAGCTGGTCGCCTCACGACAGCCATAGGACGAAGAAACATAATGGTAGTAGGAGGCTGCACTTTCTTTGCTGGTGCCCTTATCAATGGTGCTTCTATAAATATTTCTATGCTCATCTTGGGTCGCATTTTATTAGGCTTTGGTGTCGGCTTTACTAACCAGGTAACAAAACATAGAGTTTAGTAATCTTATACTAGTAGTGTGAGAATTATGTATATCACCTTATTACGTTAAATTCCTTTTACAGGACATAGATCAAATTGACTTTCTGCATTTGTATTTCATCATGATATTTGTGCATGTATTTGAAGGCTACTCCCGTATACCTGTCAGAAATGGCACCGTCAAAATGGCGTGGTGCATTCAGCACAGGCTTCCAATTCTTCATAGGCCTTGGCGTTCTTATTGCAAATTGCATAAACTATGGCACCTCTAAGCTCAGCTGGGGATGGCGCCTTTCCCTCGGCCTGGCCATAGCCCCAGCCGTGACAATGACCATAGGTGCGCTTCTCATTTTCTCCTTTAAATACTATTGCTGCCATAGTTAATTTGCAAGCACCTCAAGTATATCCTCAAGTACCTACTACCTTCCACTCCCACTGGCACAAGCAATGGGTAATACTACAAACTAAAGCGTGGGCCGATGAAAAGAAATCACCTAGCATTTTATTATGCGACCTTTATTTTGTTAGGCCTAAGGTTAAAGGCTCCATATATATTTTTTGTGACCAAACCCTTTGGCACAGGTGCACTTTTCATATCCGATACACCTAGCAGCCTAGTTGAGCGAGGAAAAATCGAGCAGGCAAAGCAATCTCTAGCAAAAGTTCGAGGAACCAACAACAACACTGAAATTGAAGCAGAGTTAGCTGATCTTATTAAGTCGTGTGAAGTTGCAAGAGCTTCAAAGGAAGAGCCTTTTGTGACAATCTTTAAGAAACAACATAGACCTCATTTGGTCATGTCCATTGCCATACCATTTTTCCAGCAAATGAGTGGGATTAATATCATTGCATTCTATGCACCTGTCCTTTTTCGATCAGTGGGTTTAGGAAATAACTCAGCTCTACTTGGTGCTATTATTCTAGGAGTAGTAAACGTTGGTTCTATCCTTGTGTCTACTTGTATTGTTGATCGATTTGGACGGAGATTTCTCTTCATTCAGGGTGGAGTACAAATGCTCGTCTGCCAGGTACGTGTTTAGCTAATTAGCCAACTGAGACAACTGGCTATATGCACCCAAATATCGAAGTTAAAACTCGAGTGATGACTGGTTAATGAGTTCATGTTTTGTGCAATTGAAATGCAAGTTAAATTGACTTACAACATGTAAAAAAATAAAATAGATTAGTTTGTATATATAGCTTCAATTATCATGCTAATTACATTTCATTTAATCTTCATGAAGGTAGCAATTGCTTCTACACTTGCAGCTTCTATAGGCGAAAACGGAAGCAAACACATTAGTAAACAATATGGTGCCTTAGTACTAGCCCTGATGTGCACCTATGCTGCTGGTTTTGGTTGGTCATGGAGTCCTCTAAGTTGGCTTATTCCAAGTGAAATATTTCCAATGAACATTCGATCAACGGGGCAGAGCATAAGTGTAGCCATGAACTTTGCCACCACATTCGTGTTGTCTCAAACATTCTTAGCCATGCTCTGTCACTTCAAGTATGGTGCTTTCTTGTTCTTTGCTGGTTGGATTTTTGTTATGACCGTGTTTATTGTGATGTTCATGCCTGAGACCAAAGGCGTCGCCTTAAATTCGATGCATCAAGTGTGGGAGAACCACTGGTTTTGGGGTAGATATGTTAAGAGATCAGTCCTAGTGCCATAGCAAAGAAGTTGAATTGATTATACCAAATGTTTATGTGTGTGTATGACTGCAGTTGCTTTTGTAAGTTTAAAAAACAGAGGAATTTTAACATAATGGGATCACTGGGTAATAGAAGTTTATAGTTAGTACTTTATTAGTGATCGAGTAAACGCTGTATCAATTTATTTATCCGGTCTTAACTTCACACGGTTTAAAAAAAATAAAAGGAACTTTTAAATCTTGTGATTGAAAACTACATATATGTCGACTAAAATTTTCAAGCTATATTTATGTAGACATATTACATAGTTTTAATTCAACAAATTAAATACGCTTAAAGTATATAATTAATGAACACACGTTAAATTGACTGAAAATTTTGGTGCCTTCATTGTTTTATTTTTTGTGAATATATACCTATATATCAAGCTAGGTTGTCTATATCAAATATGTCCTATATTTAACATTTTGTACTTATGCATGAGCTTATATTTGGTAGGGGCTGAAACCGGAGAGTAATGGAAGTTACTTCCTCCGTCTCAATTTAAGTATTTTATTTTTAAAAAATTGTTAATATTCGGCTAACATTCTTTTACTTGTTCGTTATGAAACTATATGTTATGTTCTTAAACAATAATTGAATAACTAGATTCTTTATCTGGGGTTTTGATTGAACATTAAGTTGAAAATAAGCGTTTGACTTTAGATATTTTTATTGAAGTGCCTGTAAAAATTGGCTTAAATTTCAATGATGTGTGTCTAGATTATTATTATTTTTGCCAAAAACTTTTTTTGAGTTTCAATAATTCAACACTCAAATCTTCTTCAAATAAGCTCAAGTTTGAAACACAAGTTTCATATATCATAAGAACAAACTTCAATCATCACTTTACCATTAATAATAAATCTAACAAACTCACTTAGCACCATTTTAATTATATATATATATATATATATGCATGAATTTCAGTCATACATGACTAAAGCACGTGTTATATACAACTTGAGCTCGACTCTCAATGAAAACACCGATAAAACAAATTTAGATTCTCAACACAAATACTCAAACATTATATAATCAGATAGCTAAATTACAACGGCAACACTTAAATTCTTGAATTACAATGAAAAGTAACAACTAAGGATAGAGATATGAATGGAATGAGAGGAACAGACAGTTTCTTCACAATATGCATAAAACTGTTCTTTCTAACTCCTAGTCTTTTTTAACTAATTGACAATTGGACGTGGATCCCAAATAAAACTTTCCAAAATTTTCAACCCAACAATTCAAACTGTATCAATCTTATTTAGTGTTTCCATCCCATAAGCTCTTACAGGGTTCACAACAATATGATTGACTAAAATTTCACCCATGTGTGTTTGATTATTTTTTTTTTCGAATTTCAACAATCCAACATCGAAATCTGCTCCAAATAATTAAGTTTAAATTTTAAACATAAGTTTCATATAGGATAAAGAACAAACATCAATCATCAATTTATCAAAACAACAAATCTAACAAACTTATTTAACGCCTTTAAAAAAGGAAAATTTAGCAAAGTAGTCAAAATCACTAACATAATTATTAAAAACATCTATACTTTAAAATAATTATTGAAAATGTCAATATGTCAATATTTTAGCAAATATAGTGTATCCTAATATAATTAATTTTCTTTCCTTTTATTTCTCAAATCAATCCCACGTTGGACTCATTTTTACCCCCACTACCTAGTGGAAAAGAAAAAATAAATCTCAATTACCCTCTTTCACCTCTTTCTAAGATTTTACGCCAAATCCCTCATCCCCCCCCCCCCTCTCTCTCTCTCTCTCTCTCTTTCTCTCTCTTTGATAGGTAACGTTTTTTTTTCCAATTATTTTCAAAAATTTGTAAAAATCTCCCAAAAGATATTCACAACAATCCATTGATTTAGGTATGTATCTTTTTTCTATTTTTATGTATTTTATTGATTTGCATCTGTTTAAACCTTTCAATATATTTGCTTATATAATTGCTTAGTAAATCCTCTATTTTCGATTAGGGTTTTTGATAAGGAAAAATTCAAAATTCTTCTCTAATGGTGGATTCAAAGAGGACTACAAGAGGTATTCCATGTAATGATCGATCAAGGACACAAATAATGAAAAGAAAAAGAAAACGATATGCTCTTCGTCTACTAGTAGTGAAGTCGAAAAGCCTGATGAAGATCAAATGGTGGATGAACAACTTCATGAAGATAAAATTGCTTTATGTGCATATGTATTCCTTTGTTCCCTTTCAAATTTAAGTAATCTGGGAATATAATATGTATTCCCTTTTGTAAAAAAGTTACTTATGTTTGGATACAACTCATAACTAAACTACAAGTGTATTTATCAGCTTTTCATTGGTTTTTATACATAAATTTTGTATTCATTCTAACTGTATGCCATCAAGTTTTGTAATCTTAACTTCATTTTGTTTTCATTCTATGAATTGGATACAACTTTTGTAGTTCATAATATCATTTTGTTGGGATTTTGTGGAACAAAACATATTTATGTATTTCTTATATATGTATGCCGGTTAGTTTTGTATTTATGTCATCAAATTGTATTCATCCTTAGAAGTGGATACAGTTAATAGTTCATAATAGTATCTTTGCAGCTGATTGTGTGGAATACAACATAATTTTTGTTTAGATACAACTTTTGTAGTACATAATATTATTTTGTGGGGATTATGTGGAATACAACATATTTTTTGTTATATTGCTTCTTATTTTGTATTTATTCTAACGGTATGCCTACTAGTTTTGTATTTTTATCATCAAATTGTATTCAACCTCGGCAGTGGATACAAAGTTAGTAGTTCATAACAGTATCTTTCTAGTTGATTATCGAAATACAACATAATTTTGTTTGTATTTTTTTTATTTGCATTAATTTATGCCATCAAAAGTTTTGTATTTTTGTGCTCACAATGTATCTCAATATCTCTCTATTTAAATCTCAATTTAAAAGTTTTAAAATATTCTCTCCCATAATTTTCTCCTTTTTGTTATTAACTAATTGTATTCTTTAAAATTAAACAAATGAAAAAAATACACAGCCCTATAACAAAAGAACTAAGAAATCCTATTAAATGCTAAAATATTGACATTTTGAAAAAATTTCCTTTTAAAAAAAAACTTGTATATATATCTGCATTTCGACATGTATATAATGATTGATGAAATAAATATAAAAACTAACTGAAATTTCAAGTCATATAGATCATAATTTTATTTGAAAAAATAGACACTTTTATCTAATATAATACTCCTATTACCTAATATTGAGTATTCATTCAAAGTAAAACATAAAGATGAATACTAATTAAGTGAGACGCTCAAAATAGAGTGTCCTGTGAATTTTTACCAATTTTCTCTATAGTATTAGGTAATTTTGTTAGATTCGAATTACACTCGATTTAGCTTTGATAGTATAGAAATTTGTGCCAAATTTTCATTGGATAATTTATTTGGCCGAATGGATATGCAGCGCCAAATTCCCACCAAGCCTATAATTCAGTGGTAAGCTAAACAAATTTCAAAGTATATACCAACATGAATTACGTGTAAGTGGAACGGTTCTATTTTTAATTAAAAAATTTAAATTTGAGTTCGAAATATAAAGAAATTTTATTGAAAGTGTCACGCCTGCAATAAATGATGCACAATTTAATGTTAGTCGATCAAGCTCTAAAGTCGGGTATTTTGTACTAGCTCGACTAGATCAAAGACTGCCGTAAGTTGCATTTTGAGTCTTAAGAATTGGATTCCTTAGCCCCTGAATTGGTGCGCAAGCAAAAGAAGCTTCAATATTAACACTGAATATGAAATATGAAAAAAAAAATCTAAAGTATTTTAATTAATAAAAAGAAGAATAAAAAACAAACAATTTTAATTAAATTTTCAAAGTGATAAATGGCTCACCGTTGGTATCATTGGATGTAATGTTCGAGAAAGAGTTCATTAAAACACATGAATTCAAGACCTTCTTATCAATCAAAGCTAACTGCAGCCATCAGCCAGCGGTGACTATCAAGTTCAATCAGAAGCGAAGTAATATCAAGTTTATCTGAATCTCGTACTTTTAAAATAAAATGTATATTTATATATAAAAATTTATTTAAAGTATAATAAATAGTAGATGTCTATTTGTCATTTAGAGATGTTATACTCACTATTCATCATAAAAATAGTTTATATATATACCTAACGTTATAAAATTGGCTCACATATACCCTTGCCATTACAAAGTAGCTCACATATACCCCTAACATTACAAAAGTGATAAAATTATTTTTTTTGATTTTTAATATTTTTTTAAAAATTATATACTTCTTCTTTTTCACACATAAATTATTTTTTAATTTTTTTAATTATTATTATTATTATGATTTGAGTTCCTTATTCTTATTTCATTTTTTTTTTCGTTCATTCTTTAGTGTAAAAATAAGAGAAAGAAGAGTGAATGAAAAAAAGAGAGAAAAAGTAAGGAAAAAAATATAAACTAGTTGTTATACTGTAATTTAAAGTCTGTTTGGCATTGTTGTTAGGAGGTCAAAAGTGTTTTTTTAAGGAAAAATCATTTATTTATTTTTGAAAAATGAAGTGTTTGACAAATCCTTAAAACTGCTTTAATTAAATGGAAGCAGAAACAGTTTTTCTGTTGTTGGAAGAAGCTAAAAATTGCATTTAAACAACAAAAAAAAGCAAGGCAGAAACAGAAAATTATTTTTTTGAAGACTAAAATATTTCTTACATATATACATGTTTATCAATATATCCCTCATTAATTATTGGAGAAATATGCGGATAAGCAAACATATACTAGTTAATTAGTTAACATAGCTACAGTTTGAATTAATTATCATTCGCCACGAATTTCTAGGTAAAATTATGCGGCCGAGTTTCAGTTGTATAAATGTATAGTTTTCCAAATGTGTATAACTTTTGTATGATGTAATTTGTATAATATAAATTGTATAATTGTTTAAAGTTCAGATGTTTGTGTTTGTATAAATTCGTTACTTTGAGTTTATACAAAAACAAATACAAATCAACCGATACTAACCAGTTTATACAAATACAGACGGAAATAGCTCAATTATTATAAATACACGCGAACTATACAAATGTACATTTGAATTATACAAACGAGGGCTCCCTTAGCAGCTTAAACTATAGCTACAACCTGTAAATATGCAAACTATGGCTATGGAGCCTAATTAAGTTTATTATAGTGGCTATTTGCGAAATTTCCTCTTTTTGGAAAAACTACGGAAAAAATTTATTTTATTTTATATTTTACATTATTGTTTATATTTTATATATAATATTACGTAGTATTTTACAGAATTAGAAATAAAGGTAACAACAATATTTTTGTAGGATTAAAAAAATGTAACAATTAAATATTTCAGCCCTTCCAAAAAAAGTACTTAACAAATAACATTTTTTTCTTTTCTTAATTGCGTATTATTTTATTTTAATTTGAATTTTGTAAACTTTAGAGTATTATAACAAAAAAAGATAATAACTAAAGATTGAATTCAAAAAAAAAAATAGGTAACAAATAACAAAAAGATTCTTCTTTTCAATATTTTTTAAAAATGTAATTAAAGTTTTCTTATTAGATGTTTAAAATAGTTTCTCTCCATAAAATAATTTTAATATTAAAAGCACATTGATATTTGTCCTTTTTCGTAATTTGACTCTCAAAAGCATTTTTAAAAAAAATATTTAGCCAAACACAAATTGCTTATCAAAAGCATTTTTCAAATGAATTTGCTAAACACAAATTTATTTATTTATTTTTTAAAAGCACTTTTCTAAAAAGCTGTTTTAAAAAAGCGCTTCTAAAAATAAGCAGTTTTTAGCAGCAATGTCAAACAGACTCTTAGTTTTTGTATCTGTAAAATTAGGACATCTATAATAAATTTTACAAGAAAATTATAAATTCAAATTAGTAGTTGAATTTAAAAAGTCAAAGAGAAACATGTTAGAAGGATCAAATATATTCCTACGTGAATTATTTTTTTGGATTAAAAAATTAATTTTAAATTAATCTTTCAATTCCGTTAGAGGAAACGATTATATGTAAGTCGTTTATACAACAGTAAAAATATATTTGAATCACTTTTATAACCAACATGTATCAATCCTACATGACAAAATTAAAAGATTTATCAAACACTTTTTCCTAATTTAAATTCTAAATTCTAAATTTGCTTATATTATCAAACTATTCAAAGAGCAGGCATGAGCAGGTGAGTCCATATTAGAAGAAGAGTTTTGTGATAATTCTTCATTTAAAAAAATGGGACCCTCCAATAATACTATAAAGCTCTGAAGAAGAATTAAATGCATAAAATTGCCATTTGACCGCTTTTCTCGGCTTTCAAAATTCCAATAAATGATATATAGTCCCACAAAATATTAATGCGATAATCAATTTGGTACTCATAAATATAAAGAGCTACTCTAATGAGTTTCACAATTTCTACCTTTAATTTGGCCATTAAACTTCATATAACATATATGGACCCAAAGGTCAAAGACATGACATGGGTTTTAAATATTTTTTCTATTGGCACCATACTTCTTTTATAATATAATATAATAATTAATACAAATATTTTATTATAATATTCTTATTAATTGATATATAGTCTTATTACATATTGAGAAATAATTTGGAGCCGCAGAGAAAGAAAAAATAATAAGATTATTTTTGGATATGAAAAACAGTGCATTTCTACTCAACCCGAGCAAGGAACTTTCAATTCCATTTTCTTTTCTTTTCATAGGCTCTTTTATTGAGACCAAATCGTTTCTTCTTTCAAAAGAGTTCCCCCCCTCCCGCTATTACTACTACAAAGAAACTAGGCCGACCAGAATAAAATCCATCTTTGTGGGTAAGCTATCGAACAATCTACTTACCATCCCTCTGACAAACATACCCAACGCCTCCTCGTATGCCGCTGAAACCCCCCACTCTGATGCTTCCGGCTCCCGAAGCAAATCAGCCCTGGACGAAAGAAAGGAGGAACTTATTCTTATTTTCTACCATTTGAAAAAATTACAAAAATTTCTACTTTACGTTATGTATCTGACTGATACATCACTTTACGGGAAGTATCGATCGGATATATCACTTTACGCGATGTATCGGGACGTTACTTTACACGATGTATCAGTCGGATACATCACTTTACACGATGTATTGGGACGTACGCGATGTATCATGACTTTACTTTACGCGACGTATCAGTCGGATACATCACTTTATGCAATGTACCGGTTGGATACATCAGTTTATGCGATGTATCGGAACGTTGAGTGATGTATCCGGAATCGAGACGAGATGTATCAGGACGTTGAAGAATGTATTTGAAACCGGGACGCGATGTATCGGAACAATTTGGGATGTATTCGGATTCCACTACATTTAAGAGATTTTAGTCATTTGAAAAAGAGTAGGAATAGAATGTAATTAGCTCTTAACACTATGAGATTTATATAAAATCTACTAATTAAATTATGTTAAAAGAAAAAAATTATTCTCTCTTAATATGTAAAAAGTAAAATTTTATTTTTAATATAACAGACAAGTAAAATTAAACAGACTAATGTCTTAAGTAAAAGAAGAAGAGGAACTTTCACGTATAGCTATCATAATTAAATTAATTATTCTCCTTAGACAAAGTTTCCATAATTACTGACCATAGCTATATTTTTAAGTTGCTACAGCAGTGATCGGCTGTATTATTTTCTTTTTTAAAAATTTTTATACAAAATTGAATTCAATTTTTTTGAAAGCTAATGGCGGTAATCTCGATTTCACAAAAGGTATAAAATTCCTTAATTCAAGGAATATTAGCTCGTTAGACTTTCCTACCAGTTATATCTTCATCGTACAACACAATTGATCCCTTGATTTCATCTTCATACATCCGATCCAATCTCAGCGGAAACTCAATTTTCTTCTGAGATCCTGATATCGGCGACTTCAATTCAAGAACAAATCAATTAATTCATCATTGATTATACAATAGGTACACAATACAATGAATTTCACCTCTTTTTTGTTTGATGTTCTGGAGCTTTAGTTGAATCGATTATACAACAGGTAATTAGGTGTTCTAATTGAAGAATTTGTTTCAATTGTATTTGAATTGATCTATTAATGAGGAATATATATCTATACTTGTATAAGCTGCTTAATCGAAACTGATTTCAAACTGTAATTATATAAATTCTCCATCGATAGTCGAAACTTTGGTTGAATATCTATTTTCAATTGTTTTCTGTTGAGTTAGAGTCTATATAAATTAGTGTTCATATAAATTAGTTTTAGTCGAATTGCTATTTGAATATGTATAATGAATTGATAGCCATAGTTTATGTGGAGTTAGTATTTGTATAAATTAGTGTTATAAATGTAGACTTGATATTTGTAGTTGTATAATTGAATTATTTCAGTCAGTAATTGTATAAAATAGTTGGAAGAATTGATTTGTGTTAATTGTTGTATAAATTGGTTGGTATAAACTGATTTCGATTTGAAAAAAGTGTATAAATTAGTTTTAGTGGAATTGCTCTTTGAATATGTATAATTCATTGAATGTTGTAGTTTATGTGGAGTTAGTATCCGTATAAATTAGTGTTCGTATAAATGTAGACTTGATATATATAGTTGTATAATTGAGTTATTTCAGTCAGTAATTGTATAAAATAATTGGAAGAATTGATTTCTGTTAATTTGGTATAAACTGATTTCGATTTGAAAAAGTGTATAAATTAGTTTTAGTCGAATTGCTATTTGAATATGTATAATTCATTTATAGCTATAGTTTATGTAGATTTAGTCTCTGTATAAATTAGTGTTTGTATAAATGTAGACTTTGATATTTGTAGTTGTATAATTGAATTATTTCAGTCGGTAATTGTACAAAATAGTTGGAAGAATTAATTTCTGTTAATTATTGTATAAATTAGTTGGAATAAACTGATTTCGATTTGAAAAAAGTGTATAAATTAGTGTATGTATAAATGGATTAATAACAACTGATTTATACTCATATTTAATTGTATACAAGAATGTCTTCCTTACCTATTTTGGTAATGCATTCTGGAAAATGGGATGATGCAAACTATTATGTTGACTATGTTATTGAGGGAATTGTTTTTAGAGAAATGCATCTTATACAGAGTTGTATAATATAATTGCAACTCAACTAGCTGTGGATATGACTTCTTGCATCTTCAATGGGGTATTACAGGACTTCGATATAACCTCTTGTTGATTAATTCGAGATTCAGCAATGGATCCTGAAATTTCTTGGAAAGCCTGAGTTAAACTCAAAGAAAAGGATGGAAAATCATCCAAAAACTATTGATTCGGTTGTATACCTCTAGTGATTCTCTTAAAAGGTGTTTCTTCTCCATTCATGATTTTGGATGTATCAAACCAAAAAACTGAAAAGTCACAAAAAAAATTGTAGTCATATACAAATACAAAATAATACAATAAGTCTGAAACCGCCAAAACAATTACCTGAAAAATCTGGGAGAACAAATTGAGAGGGAGAGATTGAAATTTTGAATTTAGGGTGAAAAAAAGTTAAAAGAAAGAATATGTAGAGACATACAGTAGCGTATGAAATAGTATAAAGAGGCACGCTTATACAAAACTGACAAGCGTAATTATGACAAAATATAGGTGGTGAATGGTAAATAAGGTAAACTATAATTATTTTAAGTAATTAATTAGTATATGTTTGCTTTTTCATGTAATTTTCCCAAAGAAGGAATACACCATAGAACATAGTACTTCTTTTGTCCTTAATTACTTGTCCATTTTTCTTTTTTTTGTTGCCCCTAGTTATTTGTCCATTTTGACAAATTAAGAAAGGATAATTTTTTTTACTTATTATACCCTCAATTAATTACTTTGAAAAATGTTGAACTTTTTGAAAATCTTAAGTTTTTAATTCATCCACTTCATAATTAATAGGGGTAAAATGACAAACTCACTATGTCAATCATTATTTCCTTAATAGGTGTGTCAATTCAAAAGTGAACAAGTAATTAGGGACAGAGGAAATATTAATTTAGGGAGATAAGTGATAAGTGATAACCGAAAATTTCACATGAGTGCCCATGATTCCATCTTCTTTTTTGTTTAATTTGTAGGCAATATATAAAATCCTATAAAAGTTACTCTCTCCGTCCCTAATTACTTGTCCACTTTTCTTTTTTTAGTTGTTCTTAATTACTTGTCTATTTTGACAAATCAAGAAAAGACAAAAAAATTTACCTAATTATACCCTCAATTAATTATTTTGAAAAAGGTAGAACTTCTTGAAAATCTTAAGTTTTTAATTCATCCACTTCATAATTAATAGGGGTAAAATGGTAAACTCACTATGTCAATCATTGTTTTCTTAATAGGTGTATCAATTCAAAAGTGGACAAGTAATTAGGAACAGGGGGAAGTATTAAGTAATTTCAAAATTATTATATTTAAACTATTTTTAGTTATTGACGAAATTGATTTATTGGTCGTTCTGATATTGGTCAAACACGCACATTTAACCTTTAATTAATATATGCATTTTTATGTAATCATAGAATATGTTAGTATTGAAATACGGAAGAAATCTAAGATCAAAATTAATACAATGTAGGAATGATATATATTGCTTAAACAAGAATTCGATTTGACCTTCCCTTGTTCTATCTTTTGAACTCAGAGTTTGAAAAAGATTACTTTATAACTATACTGAAGTGTTCCACTAGGTCACTGACAAGATAAGTGAGAAATCACTCTGAATTTTATTTTATTTTTTGAGCTAAAGAGCCAGAATTTAAGGTGTAAATTTTTTTCATCGATATGAGCTATGGAGGAAGATCAATTTGTTATTTTCCTAGAGTAGTTTTATCCATCGAATCACTAAGGCCGACTTTTTTAATAAGTAACAACAAAGTCAGGTATTCTCAATCAAGTTAGAATTGGATTGTCTAATCCAAACTATTATTTACAATGACGTAAATATCAAGTGCAGTTAAGTATACGACAACAAAATAATTGGTATACTCGTCCTCTATTCTTCTTTTTTATTTTTAATCAACTAATTAGAATTATACATCAATAAAGAAAAGAGGAAAAATAAAACAAAATGAAATAATCTGAAACTAAATCATTATCTTCTTACACATTTACAGAAATATTTATTAGAGTGAGAAAGTTATTAATTAAATAATGTACGATGAAAGAATTGTCAAGTTACCATCTGAATCTGATCTAAGTTATTTTTCTACGCTAACTGCTGATCATGAATGTATATAGCCAAAATTTTAAGCCAATTAAACGGTTGTAATTATTGGTCCACTGCTAAAAGTACACTGCAATAAAGCTTTTCAATTATCTAATTACCTCACCACTCATTAGTTGTCCTTATTTTTATTTTTATATGTTAATTAATTTTTTAATTCGATGTTCGATATTCATTTAGATTTTTACTAATTTGAATGCGTACCGTGTAAAGATCATGAGAGGGATCAAGTCTTCTACATTTTCAGGCATTTTATATTGATAAATTTGTATTTTGCTTTCAGTTATATAATACCATTTAGAAGCTTTATATTCTTTTAAATTGAGATTATTTTTTTTCAAAACTCCTTTCTTGACAAATTCATTTTAGATAATATGTTTTTCTGGTTATTATAAATAGATTTAATTATGTTTGTTGTTTCCTGTTCGCTCTATTTGGTCTATTTCTAGCTTATTGTTGATTATTATTATTTTATATTTTTGGTGATCAACAACAATTTATTGTTTTTTAGTATGTATCACAAAAAATGATAATTACGTGTTAAAAATGACTTATGTTTCACCTATTTCCTCCCACTAATAATGATCACTAGTCTAACATTTGATGGTAAAGGCTTCATTGTGCATGGCACTAACAAATGGGGCGGAGCTACAGCCCAATAAAGGTGGTCAGCTAACAACTTTTCGTCGAAAAATTAGACGGTCCATATAGGCAAAATATTTTTTATTATTTGAATATATAAAAAATTGAACACACTTGAACACAACGAGTTATGTTTGTCTAACGGTAATCTAGCTCAATTGAGTGTTTGATGTCCCAAGTTTGATTCTTGCTCAGCGCACAATTTTTTTTCCAAAAAAAAGAAGAAGAAAGGAACAAAAATAGTTGCTCTATCTTTCTATTTCTAGCCTTGAATTAATAGTGCTAAGAAATTACATTTAAAGATATACTTAAAGGTCACTTACCATTTTTATTCTTTTGATTATTTCTAAATTATTTTTGAAAATAGTTAAGAATCTCAATCAAAGAAAAGGTAAATATAGAAAAAAAGTCTCAACAATTCTCTTGAACTACAAAAAATTCACGAAAAAACTCCCAACAAATCATTTGATATGAACCAAGGGAGTCTATTCAATTAGCAACTAAAATTGTTTTTCTTAGTTTTGATTTATATCATTGATAGTTTTATAATTTAAGTTTTTGTATGATTTAGTTAAATGATATCTAATTTGATTTTAAATTTGAATGCACCCACACATTAGTAAAAAACATATTTTGTGTACCCACTTCGCTAAAAAAATAATAATCACTCTTTTAAAGTTTAAACACCCTTGACGAAATTTCTGGCTCCGCCACTGAATTTACAAATCATTCCTAAATGAAGATTATTGTTTCCTCCCTTTCTAAATATTTATCATGTTTTTTTACAGCTCTTAAAAAATACTCCCTCTGTTTCTAATTACTTGTCCACTTTTGAATTTACACACCTATTAAGAAACAATGATTGACATAATGAGTTTACCATTTTACCCCTCTTAATTATGAAGTGGATGAATTAAAATCTTAAGATTTTCTAGATTATTTTTTTTTCAAAGTAATTAATTGAGGGTATAATATGTAAAAAAAATTGTCCTTTCTTGATTTGTAGAAATAGACAAGTAATTAAGAACAACTAAAAAAGGAAAAGTGAACAAGTAATTAGGGACCGAGAGAGTAATTAAGTAAAGGATAATTTGACTCTTTAATTATTGTAATTATTCCTATCAGTTTAATGTACTTATTTCTTTGCACCACATTAATGTCATATTTGTGAGTAAGAATTTCAAATACTCTCTCTCTTCAATAATATTTGCAAATTATATAAATGAGATGTGAATTATATAAATTATTATACACTCTCGCTCTTCTCTCTCCTTCCTCTCCTAATCTCGCTCGCATTTCTCTTCCCCTAACATGTAGCTACAATCGTAATTAGCAAATTGTAGCTATAAAACCTAATTAAGTTATTTTGAGTGGCTATATGCGAAAAATCTCCTTATTAACTATACTATTCAGAATCTAATGTATTTTTCACAACATTGAATTCATAATATTCAAAAGATGTATATTCTCGATCTGTTCATCTTTACTTGTCACATTTTACTTTTTGAGAGTCAATTTGATTAATTTCAGAAATAAATTGAATTAGATTAATTTAATATTTTTAATTCTTAATTTAGATGTTTGAAAACTATAAGAAAAGAATACTACAAATTGCAATCATTCTTATATTTGGTCAAAGTTCATGCAGTTTGACTCTTGAGAAACGAAAGGTGATAAGTAAAAATGGATGGATAAAATAGTAAAATCATCATATTATTATTTCTGGATAAAATATCATATCTAATCTATAGTGAACAAGTGAAAATGAACGAAGAAAGTATATGTGAAGTTGTTTTTAAGAGGATGGTGGTTGTAATTTGTAAATGAAGGAAGGAAGAGGTTGAGAAGCATTAAAAAGGATGGATGAATGAAGAGGCCGGCGGTACTCTCAGGAAATTAAAGTAGATAATTAATTTTGTAGAAAGCGAGGTGTTTAAATGCATTATGCATTTGCTCTTTCTATTCATCCACTTCAATTTAATTTGCATTTAAGTGAATTCAATATGATTTAATGAAAGGCAGCTGCCTACTACATTTAATTTAATACAACCCCCTCTTTTCCCTTCTCATTTAATTTTATATATTAAGATCATATTTTTTTAACATTAATTATTCATTTTTAAAATTTTTAAATTATATATCAACTAATATAAATATTGTAATAAAAATCATATTAATTATTACATATTTTCTAAGAAACATACGAAATTCAAAATGGATAATAAAAATGAACGGAGGAGTATCTATAAATACATATTTTATTTTTTACCTGATATCTGATATCTATATTAGAATTCGACTATTTTGGATTCTGTATAGAGCTCGTTCGGAGAAGAGAGCTCCGTAGAAATACATATCATCATTAAAACCTCCCTATTTAATGTCTCCTCCTCCTGCTTGACTTCTCTTTTTGTTTACTTCTTTACTTAATTATTCTTCCTCTGGCCTCCTTTTTTGTGTCACTTGACTTGTTAATTTAAGTAATTATGTTTTGAAAAAATAAATTTAATTATTACTATTATTTTTGTTCATTTTTTACTTGCTTAAATTTAATTTGACACACTCTTTAAGGAATAATTAGTAAAATAATATATATTTTTCCTATTAAGGGTCATATATATTCTCATTAAGTTGGAGGTTTGCGATGTTGCAGACTCCTACCTCTCCTGACATCTACTATACATAACCTCTCACGCCTCCTCACAAGTGCATCCACACACTTATATATCTTGTAAAGATATGATATCTGGGTCTAACTCAACCCAAAAGCTAGCTCATTAGGGAAGGATTGTCCAAGTCCATATAAGAAGACCACTAGTCAATTCGCCAATCAATGTGAGACTTTTACCCACTTTAACATCCCCCTTCACGCCCGGGCCCAACTGGAGTGTGGACCAGGAGTCCAAACGGAGATGGATCTGGCTCTGATACCATGTAAAGATATGACATATGAGACTAACTTAACCCCAAAAGTTAGTTCATGAGGGGAGGATCGCTCAAGTCCATATAAAAGAAGCCATCAGTCTATTTCCCAATCAACGTGAAACTTTTACCCACTCTAACAATCTTTACGTGTTTGAACCATATCAGTCTCACTTTCTTCATCTTATCCTTCACGATAGCCACTCTCACCTTACCCCGAATATATATTAATTACTTCATTTTTAATCATATATAGTCCATCTATACCTCCTTATCTCTTGTCAAACGCTAGCTTAAATTCGTTCACAAAACTGATGGGCTTGTTTTGCTTTTTTTTGTGAAGTAGGAGTAAATTTCGTCAATGAATGTGGTTGGTGAATTTGCATAAATAAATAGGTTACGTACGTATGTCCATTCAATCGAGATTATGGGCTAACCATAATGAGCCATGCATGGCTTTTTTAATGTTCCCTTATTAGAAGATGCCTACTCAATATTCAACTCACTTGTTGTTTCCTCCTTTTCTACGTTCCATTCATGTCATGGATGTGTAATATTCTTAAATTATGTATTGGAATTAATTAAACCTTATACTCATACTACGTACTACTAATAAATAAGTACTTTATTGTTCACTTTTTCGATGTTACGTTGGTATTTTAGAATACTTGTGCTTGTGCATATTTGTTTCACCCTCCTTCTAAATTCTTATAGCGGACCAATATATGTACTTCCTCTGTCTCAATTTATGAGATACATTTGGGATTTCGAGATTCAAATAAGTTTATCTTTAATTATAAGTTTTTCATATATCTATTAAATATTTTGGATTGTCAATTATTGTAACTTATAGTACTTTTTACGTAATTTACAAATATATAAATTTCATTTCAAAGAAAATGAAGATTTCATGTGCAAATTCTCGATCAAACTTACTCCTCCTTCACGCCTAGGCCCATCAATAAGCAGCACATAGTGTACTGTGTATGTGTATATTGATTAGGAAAAATAAACGGTAAATTCGATTGACTATTTATGTAAAGATTTCTCTTAAGGAAAATGTCAAAAGTGAAAAGTGTAGGAGAATCGAAATGGAGGAGAGATTGTGTTATTTGAGAGAGAATACCAATAATTTGGTTAATTGCGTAAACGATATGTATGAAGATCTTATATCATCACGTTAAGTTATAGTAATAACATGTAAATATATAGAAAAAGAAATGTTGCATGCAAAACATAGACAACTAAAGTTGAAGGGAATTCATTTTTTTTTAATTTTTCGGTTCGATATCTGCATTAAAGTTCGATTAAAGTTGGATTCACGCCGGAAAATTTCACATTGAGTAGTAAAGTGCTCATTAACGAAGATAACTTTTATACTCATAGAGGCTGAATTTGAGATATCTTATTAAAGATGAATACATACTTATCACTCTATCACAAATCATCGTGGGTAAGTCGAAGGGAAATGGCTTCATTTGAAGTGATGAGAAAAGTAGGGGGTGGAGGTGGGGGGGAGGGGTCTCATACGTATTCATGACTCATTAAAATGCTGGTTGTTTAAAAATGGTTGAGGGCCGTTGTGAACTATTAAAAGCACACACATATAGATTATGTGTAGTTTCAATGGATTGGAAATTGTTAGTTTTTTTTTTATGCAAGCAATACGTTGAAAATATGGATGACAATTTTTTTATCTTATAAATTTCAATAATTATAGGTAGGGGTGTTCACGGATTGGTTTGGATCGGTTACTGGTCAAAACCAAAATCAAACCAACTTAATCGATTTTAAAATTATCAAAACCAAACCAAACCAAATATAATATATATTTATCGATTTCGGTTTGGTTTGGTTCGGTTATTAACCATAGACAAAAATAAAAGAAACAATTCATTCAAAACGTGAAAAAAGTGACAACGATCAAATTCAAAACGAAAATAGTTATAATGACTCACATTACATAACTTTCAATCATTAAATTTACTATGAATAAAGCTTCAAAATTCATTATTTTGGCCCAGAAGGAAGAGACATTGACATTTTCAATCTCATAAAGAATTGTCATAGACACTCATATACGTGAAACCAATAAGATAAATATTCTCACCTTGGAATTTTTGCTTCCATAAATAAATTATAAATAAATTATAAATAAATTTTGATGAAAACACATAAGATCTTTAAAATTGTTTATAAAAATAATATATTATGTATGTATAATAATAAAATATATGTATATAATTTATCGGTTCGATTTGATTATTTCTTCGGATTTTTTCGAACAAAATCATAACCAACCCAAATAATATCGATTTTTAAAAATCTAAAACCAAACCACATCTAACCTAAATAAAATCGATTTATTTAATCAATTTTGTTCAGTTTTTTTGATTTGGATCGGTTTTTATCCAAACAGTGAACACCCTAATTATAGGACTTCAGATAGATGCATAAACAAAGTATGTTGACTTCGTGTAAGTAAAATATTACTCGGTGCACGCCTTTTTATTTAAGGGATAATTTAACTAAATTAAATATATTTATTCTTTGACCTCAATTAATATTTCTTTTCATTGTATTAATCTTTTTCTACATTTATTATTTATTACGTTCATTTTTACTTGTCACAATTTAATATTACACAATACGTATTTTATCAAATTATTTCTTATTAAATAATGTTTTGAAAAATAAGTATTTAATACTGAGGGTAAAACATGAAAAAAAAACTAATATTTTTTCTTGATATGTCAAAAATGACAAGTAAAAGTGAAAATCTGTTTTAGGAATAAGTGATAACTAAAAGTGAACGGATGGAGTACTTTTTATTAGAATAAAGATGAAAGTGAAAAAGATTATTATTTTTTGGACAAACAATACAAATCTCACTAATTTAGGACATAATTATGTTTCTACCCATGAGTTTCTTGAATGTATCTAATATTCCACATATATGTATCGGGGATGCGATCTCTAGCTCGCCTCCTTCCTATTTCACTTGCCTCTCTCCTTATAAAATTATATTCAAAGTGTATCTGATAGCAAAAATATATGTATTTAGGTGTATCTGACTTGAAATCTGATATAAAATTATTAATTAGTGAGAAAATGTGTAATTACTTCAAATTATACGAAGAATTAACAAATATAATAAATATTTTTATGTAATTAAATAGTTTTTTTTAAAAAAAATTATCTTAATTTTCTAAAATAATAACTATTCTCAGCTTTTTAATAAGCATGAAGTAGATTCCAATTTCCAACTACAAGTAAAGAAACTGATTGTTCTAATAAATCTGCTAAATCAAATACTCCATCTACTTAACGATACTTGTAACATTTTTCAAGAAACTATAAATAGAAGGTAATTATATTATATCACCATTTGAATATAATAAATATAATGTCTTGAAAAATATAATAGAGGAATGACTATAATTAACGATAAGAATAAATTAGTAACTAAATATAAAATTATCGATTAATTTTATAAAGTAAATAAATATTATTAAATATTTTAAAATAATAATATAATGGACAATTATTATTAGACAGAGTGTATTAATTCCACATACTCCTGAACAACTAAATAGAAATGACTTTACAACGACCCTATAGTACTCTAGAAAAATCAGCAAACTCATGATATAAACTTTTTATGATATTTATTTTGCTTTTTCAATGGTTGAACCGTTGAAGAGCCTTTAAAGTTTTTACTCTTTACTTTCGCTTTTACTTATCTATTTTAGATTTTATAAGTCCTTTAAAAATACTGATTAATAGAAGTATTTACCATATATATATTATTGATATATAATTTTATATTTTGAAAAATAATTAAAAAGTAAGTAATTAATATTAAGAATAAAATATTTTTTTTAATATATTAAAAATGAAAATTTATTTTTGAAATACCGAAGCAAAACTGAAAGGGGGAAGTAGCAGGAGTTATGAGTTATAATGACCAACCCCCCTATTTAAAGTTTCTCTAGCTATATTTCAACGCCCTTCTTCAACTCAACTGTATACGGACTCTTATTATTTAATGACAATTTCAGATAAAATGATGAAAATATAGTTTCTTATTATCATTTTTTTTATAGTAGATTGTTTAAATATCAATTTGAATTGTTTTAGTCTTTTAAATTTATCAAAAAGTGAGCGTTTTTTTCAGTCTTTAACGAATATTTACCAATTATGATTGTTAAATTTAATGAGAATTTTAAAAATAGAAAATATTTAGCTGGAACTAACATTTGAAAGTATAAATTTTGTAGCTTTATGTTATTTTTGGTCCATTATTTTTGTGTGTTTTTGTTGTAGTTTCTGGAATTTTAATAAAATATTTTGGTGTATCAGGTTAAAAATTATTATACAATTTCGGTTATATTTAACAATTAGAGTTTGATAGATATTTAATGGAAACCAAAATTGCCCAATTAATTATTAAGTGATTACTATTTTGGACTTAATTACTTCCAAAAATAAAGGACCATTTTATAATTTTCTAGACAATTTCATAACCCCCCTTTGCCACCACGAAAGGATGTGGTAAATCTTGGTCAGGAACACTTTCTCTTAAATGAGGCTCTACATGCCACAAATCTAAAATAATCGAACTCCAATACAAATATCACGAACGCCCTCTCCTCTTCATTTTCTCTATATTTTATTAACGTCACGACCTATGTGACTAAATACAATAACTCTACAGCTAATCTTTTGTCTATAGGCTTCCTTTGGAAGGAAAAACTATGACGTATATCTGCTTTTAATTGTGTTGGTGGAAGATGTATCATTTGGGGTCGTTTGGTTTCATTACATTAAAATTGTTTAATTGATTGATCTGATCATATAACAAAAATATGTGTTTAATTGCTTGGTCTTATTAAATTTTACATAGCTAATATAGACGTAACAGTATATCAATTATTATATGCAAGATAAGGTGCAACTTTATCGTAAGTGTTGTTCGAAGGGTACTGGTATATATCACCAATTTGGAAATAACAAACTTGTCGTCAAAATTTTTACTAAAAGATTTCAAAATATAAAAAAAATCGAACAGATTTTAACTTCCCTCTTGATTACTATGATTTGATATATTAGTTTTGGGTGTCAAAATCATGATCCAACCAACTCGTTTATGTTTGGACGGATTAGTAACCTACATATTTTATTAACTGGGCTTATTTTGACTCGCATAATTCAAGTCATTTTAAAACTACACTAATATGCAATGCAAATTGACCAGTGAGAAACTTTGTCTGAAATTTTTTAAAAAGACATTATTTTTATTTGATAAGTTTTTTATATTCATAATATAAGAAAAAAAAGTTTTATTAAGTATTCAAACAAATTATAACAAAACAAACTTTGAATTTGAAACTAAGTAAGAATTGAACGGATTGGATTATAATGTTTCGATTTTTAGCTCATTTCAACTCAACTTGTTTCAGCGGATCAATGACACACTTATTTATCAACTCAACCTATTTTAACATATTGAAATTCAGCTCAACTCACGAAACCCTAATATCAACTAACTGGTGTTGATGATCAATTATCTTCTATCCCAGTAAAATAAACCAATATGCAATTATAATTGGACAAACAACTCCTTTTATTAATAGCTTCTTTATTATTATAATAATTTTTTTATATACTTAACGGATTCTCATTTCTCAATATATATAAAATATAAAGTTCGGACAAAAATTGCTGAGTTTCTGAAAACCCCCATCCTGAATCTGCTCCTATGTGCATTATAATATATGCATAATTAGTCCATAAACCAATCGAAACCTATAGTTTCTTAATTACAAATTCCAATAGAAATAAAAGAAAAGAATTCATGAATGGACTAAAGATAAAGGATTTTATGAAAGATCTTCCTTAAAAAAGTTATATATCCCATACTGAGGGGATAAATATCTCATGAATGAACATTTTGCAAGTTCCTTTTTCCCATCCATTCTAAAGTAATTGGCATTAATGGCAGCTTGTTATACACACCATGATATATTACATCGCTCACTTATTAATAGTAGACCAACAATCAAGTAGAGGGATAGTGACATGAGTGCAATCTACTTTCTTCGGTCCAAAATATTTGTCATATTTTATTTTTTGAGAGTTTAATAATTATTTAGCATGTTAAGTGATATGAGAAGAATTGCAATATATTATACTTTACATATAATTTTTGAATATTTAAATTAATATAATTTTAATATTTTAAACTAATCTGATCTAATTTAGCTCCGAAATTTAAAACTTGGAAGTAGGAAGAGAATAATATCTCAAGTAATTTTTAGCTCCGAAATTACTTGAACTTTGACCAGCATTAATTTTAAGATAATTTTTAAAAAAACCATATTGATATGAGAGAACCAAAATATATTGTATTTTTTGTATAGTTTTTTAATCTATCTTGTCTATAATAATTGAATTGTTGTGGTTTGACACACCACATAAGAAAAAAATTATGTTTTTTCATAAATTACACAATATTTTTCACTATTGTTCTTTTCATTATTTCTAAACTGTTCTATTTAAGAACCTCATTGACTGAAGGACAAATATGAAGAAAAAAGTTTCAACAGTTTTGAGTAATTTACTTATTTTGAATTATGAAAAAAATCTCAACAATTCACTTAATATGAACTAGAGGAGATAAACTGTTTTTCTTGCAAATTTATATTTATGATTTCACAAAGGCCAATAGTGAAAAATATGGTTTAAATTGTGTCTTTAAATATTTTTCTTAATAAATGTGCATTGCCTCACAAATTCAGTTAATATGGAATAGAAGGAGTAATATCTAAATTGTAATTTTATAAATATTGAATTAACCTAATCTAATTTATCTCCAAACTTAGTTAAATTAACTCTCAAGAAGTGAAACAGAAAAAATAATGAGAGAGTATTGTTTATATCATTAGTTTTAATACTTTCATTCAAAGAACATAACTACTTATTTATAAAATCAACTCCAAACACTTAAAACTTATCAGCTATTTACCATCAGCGGACTCAAACAAAACTCTAGTACATTTCTTGTGTGTAATAATTAAAAAATGACATAAACAAGAATGGTGTGGTCTAGCCAAGGTTTACATTGAAGTAAAGTGATGATAATATATGATGGCAAAAGCTATAAATATAAATTAGTGCATGCATGAGAAAGAGTGTAGATTTGACTAAAGAGAAAAAAGAGTTAGTTAGTACTACCTACTTAGCTTTAAATAGCAGGTTGGAGGTGTATAGTAATTGCAAAGTCCCAACTCCAATTTAATTCAATTTACTTCTCACTTGAACAGCACGTCATACAGAAATAATGGGACCCTTTCTACTTCCACATTTAAATTTTGCCCTTTTAGATTCTATATTGCACTTACTTGCCAGTGCCACCCCCTATATAATCTTCCACAACATTTTATAATTATCTCAACAATCAAAAAAATAATAATATTATTAGTGATGGTGTCTTTTCATAAAATAAGTCAAATTCCAAAACAAAGAAATGTTATGGAAGATTTATGTAAGAAGAGAAAATGGGAAGATGATCAATTGTCTTGTGATGAAATAAAGCCACAAATCAAAGCAAAAAAAATTACAACTTTGTTTGGTACACAATTGAATCCTGAGACTCCTCTGCCTTTGGAGTGGCAAAGATGCCTTGATATTAAGGTATGTTATTTTTTTTTATATGTATAGTGAAGTCTGAAATTAATATTTTTTTGAATTCTATTGACATAAGAGAGGTAATTGTGTTTCAGAAAAAATGTTTTCTTTTGTTATTTGTTGAATGCTTTGTCCACTAAAATTTAATAGTCAGTTGGAAATTTTAAAAAACACTTCAATGAGATTTAATTTGAATCTCCCAGCTTATGGAATTTTCACTCGCTTTACTGATCGTTAGGTCATACTTTTAAGTGTCTTGAAAAAAAAATCATATTATTTGTGTTTTTCTTTCAAGAAATACTATAAAACTAGTTAAGGACTTTGAATCCGTTTGGATTGAACCATTTGATTTTTAAACCAAAATAACAACAACAATAAAAAAGTCAAAAGTTGGGATCCCAATGATTTATTCTTAAAATGTCACATAAAATAAGTCATCCAATCATGCGCTTAAGCATAAAATATTATGAAAGGTAGAGTATACATAGTCTTATTTGGTACACTAGAAATTATAGCTAGGTAAAAAAATATTCATATACATATATGTTATGTTAAATTTCCTTTCGATATTTTCATATATTTACTTTTTTATATTTTTACTCGTCCGAGCAAAGATTCTGAATCCGCCACTGATTCTTTAATTCTTTTTGTTGTTTTGTAAATGCAGTCTGGACAGATTTACTTCTACAACACAAGAACACAAAAGAGGACATCAAGAGATCCAAGACTAAGTGATCCTGAACCACCACCACCAACACATCAAGTGCATATGAGTTTAGATCTTGAACTTAACTTATTACCATCATGTCAATCACCAGAAAAAACCAACCAAATTGATGACAATTTTGTTTGCAACAACTCAAATCACTTCATAAAAAAAGACAATGAGTCTAAAGGTTTAATCAATCGTTCACCTTCATGGCTAACATTTGATGTTGATCAACAAGAAATGGTCACTGCAGTTTGCAAAAAATGTCACATGTTAGTAATGATGTCAAAATCTTCACCAACATGTCCAAATTGCAAATTTGTACATCCATTAGATGAAACTACTCCAACCCTTTTTAAGAAAAGGCTAAGCTCCTTCTGATTAATTAATAAAAGTATAGCCAAGTGGCAAATAATTTAGCTAGCCTCCTAGTACCTTTAGAAAAACATTATATATATTTCATGTAATATTTCCTGATTGGAAGGTGAGCTACAATTTCGTATGGTAAAGAGGAAATTATTGTAAAGGAAGGCGACATTTACTGTTTTCGATATGTACATAGTTATGTTACCCGGAAAAAATAAACGCTTGCTAACTTTATGAGTTTATTGCTATGGTATCAGCTATCATGTATGATTTGTAAAAAAAAATAAAAAAATGTCTACTATATAATTATATTGAAATTTTGCAACATCAAAGTTTTTGAGTTAGTTTCTCATTATTTATTTTTTTGGGGAATATGTATGGACCGACAATAATATTGTGGTATAAGGTAGTTAATGCACTGCATGTATTTGTTTCAAGTTCCTTTAATTAGACCATTAAAGTGTTAAGTTAATGCAACCTAAAATGGGTTTCTTAAATTTGATTTGGGAGTTAAACGGTGTAAATATATTTACGCAATCATATTACTTGAAAAAAAGTAAAAATATTTTTTTTCATTCTGTTACTTTTTACTACTCTTATTTTAAAAACAACTTTTTTTGTTATTTCACTTATCCAGCACTAGCACTCTTTCTTCCTTCATCTTCTCCCTTCGTCCTCTCAATACATGTTTGCATGTTCAAATCAACATTATACATATAGATTTATTTCTATTATTTTATCATTATCATGTATTTTGATTTTGTATCTGAGTTAGAGTTCATAACGTTCTAAAGTTTAATTTTAAAAGTTTTACAAATTAGATTTTATATTTTCTGATTTTGTTGTTTCTCATACACTTTAATGGTTGAACATTTCCAATATCAGATGATTCTTGTTAAAGGTACTACACATTAACAATGCATACTAAATCAAACAACTTTTATTTGTTCATTTTCACTCATTAATTTCTCATTGCAGGGACTCACTCTTCATCCACCAACTTTCAAGTCGAGAATAGATCTAAGTATATGAACGACCCAATCAAGATGAAAGAATTATGTCAAGCTTTAATTAACAAAACAAATACACCATTAGATGCACATCACTACAAGAAAAGGGTGAATTACATGGGGATTAGTATGAAAATTTGCAGGAAGACAAGTTTCCTGTGGATTTTCATACTAATCCCTAGGAAAATCCCCATGTAATTCACACTTTTCCTATAGTGAGTGCAACAATGTTGGATACACATCATGTGTTCATGTATCTAGTTAAGAGTTCATGTATCTGAGTTAAGATTATATGTATCTATGAGAAAAATTTCAGATCCTTGAAAAAGAAAGAATTTTGATTTTGATTTTATTTTTTTTGGATTAATGATAAGACAAATACTCTACAGTGGTGATTTGTTCCTAAATTCGTGCGTTTCAATTACAGTTCATATTTAAATACACATAATTATATGTATGTGCTTACTATGCATCCGAGATACATGTTATTGAATATAATGTATGAAATTGATACTTGATACATCAAATTAATACTAGATACATGAAATTAAAATTAGATCATATAAATAGATACATGAAATTAAAATTAGATCATATAAATAGATACACGAAATTAATACTAGACACATATGACAAATACACAAAATTAGTACTAGATACTTCTATGATATATATGATTGTACTTGTACGATACTCATGTATCTAAGTGTTTACTTTGTTGGATACATCATATATTGATAATAGATATATCAAATTAATGAATTTATTATTTTAAGAGTAATAAAATGAAATTAATCAAATTACATGACCAAGATATACATGTTTTTGTCTTCTATTAATAATATTAGCGAATTTATTATTTCAAAGAATACAAAAATGAAATTAATTAAACATAGATACACTCCTTGATTTCCGCCTTATATTAAGGAAATCAGTTACAACTAATTAATTTAAATAAATAAAATACGTATCTCGATTTTGAAATTCGGCAGATACATGTATCTCGCGGATTCAAACTCATGTATCCTAAGCATGAAATATGGTAGAGGAAGTAATATTTAAAACTATCGAGAATCTTAGTAATTAGGACCTAAACTAGTGGGATTTATGTAGTTTGCTCATTTATTATTTTTTGGATATTACCCTATATATAGAGTAGTACCTACACTAAATTTATTGGAATTACAACTTGATAACCAATAATAATGATAATTTAGTAAATCAGACTCTAAATTATAATGAATCTAGGGAAAGGGAACAAACAAAAATATGGTAATCAGTTTATGTACCGTTTTACTAACATGGTTCTAGTGTAGTGTAGTGATGGATGTGTTCCACCTTTAATCAGAGGTCTTGAGTTTCAGAATTTGACACGGAGAAATCCAACCTCAAATGCGCAATCCAAATTTAGTCAGAGCTTCAATATGAACACAGGGTGGAATAAAAACAAAATCAGAGAGCTCATTACTGTTAAGAATCTATGGAAATTCTTCAACACGTAAATTGATTATGTTTTGAAGTTTGAACAGTTATATGTTTGTTAATCTTCTGAAATTGTTGTTGCATGATCAAAACAATATTTTTTGTAAACCCACCAGTCACCCTTCTACTCCATAACTAAGCCTCTGTTATTTCAGGCCATTCCTTTTTTTTTGTCTTGGTGTAAAATCAGTCTATTTTCATCATTATCATAAACGTTGATCTCATTAAGGAGAAACTTTTAGACTTGTTATCTAGGAACTTATTAGAAAATAACGTAATGAAAGGAACACGAAAATTTATTAACTAGATATTTGACCAAATTGGATCGTTCAATTCCTATAGAACCTATCTTAAACATCCAGGTGCCTTTTCTTTTTTTTCCTTTTGATAGACAATATAACTTCTCCATCTCCATAATGAATAGTGTGTACAAACAAACACTTGATGGCGACAATAAGCCCTCATTTTTCTCTCCTCTTATCTCGCGATTAATAAGAGAACATAAAAAAATAGTTTGAAGAGAGAGGGGGCGGGGTAAGGAAGAAACAAGACTTGCTCCAATCAAGTGTGGCCCTGGGACATATCTCTGAACATCGAAATAAATAATCAGATCCATACAGCATAATAGGGGGCATTATGCCCAGTTTGTGTACAACACAATCGCGAGTTGCACTTTCCTATCCAAAAATAGTACATTGTACTTTAAACTTTTCAAATAGATCTACCTACAAAATTGTAGACAACAAATGTCTACTTTGTTCTTTTTTTCTTCTGTTTCTTATATTGTTCATATAGATTCAGAGACAATGTTGTCCCAACCAGTTCCCCTCTTAGTCTTTCATTTTCAGCTATGTCATGCAGCAGTGAATAATGCTCAGAGAGTTTCCTTTTAACATCATTTTCATCAACTTTGACAGTGGAATCGAGGTCAGCCCCCATACTAATATGCTTTAGTGAGGCATTCCCTTTTTTTCTCTTGGCATTAGGATCAACTTTTACAATGAACGAGTCCTGCTCAAGTGACAACTCCTTAAAAGCTTGTTGAGGAGATTTGTTGGACAGGTGAATCTGGTTATCACCAGTGCCCAACATAGAAATGTTGGATGCCATTGTAGAAACAGCTGGATGGTAATGCTTTGACAAGAGGTTAAGCTCCCAAAGCACTGAAGCAAGTGCACCACTAAGGTTCGGATCAGTTGCATAAGGCTGATATTTCTGCAACAGAAAAGAATTGGCATCAGCACATTCTAGAGGTTCAACTATCTACTGAATTTGAATGGCACAATTGGAAACATTTATTTTTCCTGAAGGGGGTCATTTCGGTACAAGCATATAGTTGGTACCATGAGTGGCTCAGAAAACAAATGTCATTAAACATTTCCACAGCTTCCGCAATGGTAAGTTCAATACATTACGACGACTTCAGAAAACACAACAAAACGTACATTGCATCAGGAATTCCCACTCCTGAATATATTAGATATAAATGCTCTACAAAGTTTCTATACCACCATAGTATCAACAGATCCAAGCCATATGTTTACCATGCCTCTGGTTCCTCCCTCCCCTGACCCCCCCCCCCCCAACCCCCACCCAAAAGAAAGTGTATAAACGAAGCTGGGGAACAAAATTAGAGGTGTCCGTGAACAGAAGCGCCGAAGAGGTGGACTTCTCTTATTTTCTTCAGAAATATCATGTGCATCAATGATCCATATTCAAACTTCAAAGATACAAAACTAAAACCAACTTATGTAAGTAACAAGTCAACACCATTACACCATTACACCATCAGTGCCATATAATTAATCAGAAAGAAGACTGGTTCATACCGCAATGGCACCAGAAACAGAGCCACCTCCAGCATCATTTTCTAATAAGTTCCGGCATTTGACGTTCTTCTGAAGAAGATGCTTCAAAGTCACCAAGGCTGCAATAGTTTGACAAATGAGAAACCTAAATCATAACATATATAATCTTGATTAAGAACAAATAGCACTCTAGTGATGACTAGAAAAATATGTCGTTACCAGACAAGGACTCTGCAGGCCCAGAGCATAAAGAGAATGTAGCTAAACGTTTTATAAAAGCTGCAGCCCTTTGCATGTCATGTTGTCGATCATCACAAAGCATTATCTTCAAAGCTTCAGCTAAGATCTCACCTTTATCCCTGCTTACAAAGAAGATGGCTAACCGTGTTACTCTAGCCTTAGATGATGTAACTAATTGAATAAATATCCAACTCTGGTACTCAGAGAGGAGGTTGAAATGTACAAATCTTTCCTCCTCCTTAAAAGGCTGATGTGGAAAAAAATAGGGTGGAAAGTTAAGACTACCAATGCCAAATAATTGAAACATAGTGATTTGATAGATGGAGAACTACCTTCCTGGCCTGTACTCAATCAACAGATTGTAAAGTTGGACAAAAAAATCCTGAAGATCAACATTCAGTGCGTCCAAATTGTTTCTCATCACTCTGAAAGCGACAATGCAACACTGGAGCCTTTCAGATACTGTCAGACATGCTGAAACATCCTTGGAAGAGCCATCAGAGCTATTGCCACTTCTGGCAAGCTTTCTCAGATAATTCATGAGATCAGACATGAAATCTAAGTCAATAAGCTGGCAAAATTTCCCAATTCCATTAAGACAAGGAGTGAGAAGTGGATAACTTCCAGCTGGCTGAGATGAGGAACCCGCTTCTGATCTGAGAAACAATCACAGTGAAGTTACTTTCTGAGAAAGAATCAAGCAAAAAACATAGTGGATTGGTATAAAATCCAAAGAGTTGGGCACTGAATCATCCAAAAAATTATCTTTCTTTAAATTCTTTATGAGAAAATCAATTAAATAAGAAAGGAAATGAAAGGTGGTCTTCATTCTCCTATTCGTCTTCCTCAGATATCTTCTTCTGGTTTCATAAATTGATCTCAACTGCAAATTTGATTCATATACCTCTTCTTTTATAGTGATGGCTAGTTATAGTTTTGCAAAGAGAAAGGAAATGACTGACTGGCTTGACAATCATGTATTCTTTTCTCCTAGGTAGGATTTTCCTTTTTCTATAAAAGCTAGAAAGCTTTCTGCAAAGGATCATGTTTTTGTGTGAGATTCTCTACTTCCCTATACATTTGTATGACAGGATTTCTCATTAAATCAATACAATTTCACCAAAATAATAATAAACGACAGGTAGCCCAAAAAATGGAAGCGCAGTATTTTTCTTTCCTCACTGAGGAACTAGTTCTATGATGTGGTTCAAGTTCAAACCTAGAGTGTTCATGATAATTGAATTCATTGATTGACATGCTCCATTACATCATCAGCAAGAAAAACATACCTAGGCTTTATGGCATGCTTTAGGACACGAAAGTATGTCTCAAAGATAGCTGATAATACATCAGTCTGCATCCTTCTCCTTTCAGTAACATCTGTAGCTAATGAAGCAGCCTTCAATTCTGTAGTGACCTGTAAAAACATGAGATGCACAAATGAAATTACACTTAACAAGTCCAGTCACAGATCATGTTGGCAAAAGAATACCTCTTCTCGTGTCTTTGACATCATCTCTTTCCGTGTTCTCTTTTTCTCATTGGCAGCTGATTCTTTCTGCTCCTTAAGGTCCTTTCTTTTAGCATTTTTGCTTTTAAATTTATTCTTAGCATCTTGAGCTTCGCGCTTTCCAAGATCATCATCAAATGTCAGAGACATAAACACCTGAGCATGACAAAATCATGTTAGGAGGACAATCATTCTCCCACTGCTAAATCAAAATCTATTTCGAATAGGTTGAGATTCAACAAAAATTAAGCAAGAATTCCTAGGTAGACCCTGTACTTGAATAAATGTTGTTGAGAGTATTAATTCATATGTCGACTAGCAACATTTTAAAAGATCACCATCTTCTTCGTCAATTATTTGACACTGCCATCACATTTAACATTGGAATATTCACCTTTTTCCCAATACCCAGGATATATGCTTCAAATTCACATTATATTTAAGTTCAATATGTCATCATAAACAATCTAAGAAAAAATATCCTAAAACCAAAGTGTCGGTATTAAAATTGCAGACCTCAATGGAATCAGGATGTAGTTGACAATCAGAAGCTTTAACAAGGTCTGCAATCATTTGAACAGCCTCCACCGTTACCTCACCACCGTGCTTCCCCTCATTGGTGAAAAGTGACTTAACAGTAGCACAGCAAAGTTTCCTGTCAACAAGCAGTAGATAGATAAACTTGAGAGAACATAGTTGCTACTTCAAAAAACAGCATAACCTGGAGGCACAAGTATATTATTTGAATATTCTGTTTCACAATCAGTATGCATCTATGGAGAGAGAGGACTAATCTACAAAACAATGCAACATATCTCAATAACTTTGAAGTGCACGAACTCTGTACAATAAATTTTCAAGCTTCGCCAATAGAAGCAATTTAGTAGATCTTGAAATGACATATTAGCATTCAACTTTTGGACAAGACAAGAAGCAACAACAACAACAAACCCGGGGTAATCCCACATGTGGTCTGGGGAGGATAGTTTGTCACTAAAACTAAGCTCACCTCTTTAAAACGTAAACTTCTTCTTCCACTATCAAAGCTTTTAAAGTTAATATTAGCAAAAAGGTGGCTAGGGATTCAATATAACAAAATTAAAGGCTCGGCTTCATAATTTAAAGTTAAGTATAAGTCTCAACGATTCCCTAATATATACGCCTAATCGAATTACATCAACAAAACGGGAAAATAGATTAGACATAATATATTGGATGAATGTAAAGCATTAAAGTAAACAAAGGTGTTGGATTGATTAACTAATGAGAAGCCCTTTTAGCTTTTTAGAGAAACCCCTTTCAAATCTTCTATCACTCCAAACCCTCAAACATTCCAATAAATAGTTTAAATATAGCCTCTACAAAGAAGTGATTACAATATTTGCCCCCAAAACCCTGGTCTAGCAGTAAGAGTGCAGTGTATTATGTGTGTGTTAGACACATGTTACAAGTTTGGGATCTTTCCCTACACAAAAGCCTTGTATTTAAGTGGAGAAGGGTATAGGGATTAGGGGCAGGCTCGTTACCCACAGAGTTTCAAACCATGGGTTACTAGCCCTCTAGGTTATCAAAAAAGAATGCATTGCAATTTTATGGGGTCTCTCAGTCATCCAACTAACCAAATAGAGACCTGATTATCAGGTTTACTCGCTATAACCTCATTGCACTTAAAAAGTTATATATTAATTCAGCCTCACAATTAAGGACTTCAATACCAGTCCTTCCATGGAATAAGTGCTTGTAATTGTAGATTTATTTGAAAGCTTAATTTTCTGCAACCAAGTCAGAACAGAAACCAAATAACGCTTGTCTTGCATCCTCTATAATGCCAAAGCAACTTGGAATGAAGAAAGTTTGTATACGACTAGTCGTGAGAACTGAAGATTTTCACCACCAGAAAAGGATCGTTTACTCGCTATAACCTCATTGCACCTAAAAAGTAATATATTAATTCAGCCTCACAATTAAGGACTTCAATACCAGTCCTTCCATGGAATAAGTGCTTGTAATTGTAGATTTATTTGAAAGCTTAATTTTCTGCAACCAAGTCAGAACAGAAACCAAATAACGCTTGTCTTGCATCCTCTATAATGCCAAAGCAACTTGGAATGAAGAAAGTTTGTATACGACTAGTCGTGAGAACTGAAGATTTTCACCACCAGAAAAGGATCGTTTACTCGCTATAACCTCATTGCACCTAAAAAGTAATATATTAATTCAGCCTCACAATTAAGGACTTCAATACCAGTCCTTCCATGGAATAAGTGCTTGTAATTGTAGATTTATTTGAAAGCTTAATTTTCTG
>JAJONR010005505.1:0-63709 GCA_029582245.1 Solanum etuberosum | reverse complement strand
GGGGAGCTTGATATTCATTTTATGTTGGGTGATAATCTTTAACTTTCTGCAACTTTATTTTCCTTTTAGCAGATTAATCTAATGAGATAGTTGACTCTGTATTTCTTGGTATTTTAATTTCATCTTACAACAACAATACTACATTGCTAATATTCTGATTTTACCAATTGCATCTATGAAGGGAATTAAGCCTGCCTCATTGGCAAAAGTGAAGGATCCAAGAGTTAAAGCCTTCATAGAAAAATGTATTGCAAAAGCTTCTGAGCGGTTGCCTGCTAAGAAACTATTGGTTGACCCCTTTCTCCTTTCTGATGAGGATTCTGGAAACGTAGGTCGATCTTTGAGCTTCAATTCCGGACATGCAGGTAACTATGTGATCACACCTTTTCTAAAATGTCCCTTTATTATTGACTTTTGTGGGATCTTTACAGATATGAGTGATGATCAGTCTGATAGTGGAAGGAGTACACAGGACCCTTTGCCTGAAGGAGGCAGAGATTTCACGGTGCAGGGCCAAAGGAAGGACCTAAATACAATATTTCTTAAACTTCGAATTACTGATTCAACAGGTTACTGTTTGCTCCTTGTTTCTTTTGTCAAGCTTAAGATGCATCTATTAATTAGTTGTATAACATTTGCACTGTGGTATCAGGTCATATTAGAAACATTCACTTCCCCTTTGATATTGAAGTTGATACGGCGAATGCCGTTGCTAGTGAAATGGTTGCAGAGCTGGACCTGACAGATCAGGATGTTTCAGCAATAGCAGAAATGATTGATTCAGAAATTCGGTCATATATCCCAGATTGGGCACCAAGAGAAAACTCTAGCAATCACATCACCGATGAAGTTGCTTCTGATAACTTTACTTCTGGAGTCGGAGATGATGCTCCTCCCTTTACAATTGATCCTGCTCATTCGGGTAGTCTTGTGTTGGAAAGACTTCCTTCAGGTCGAAAGTACTGGTCTGTTTCACCGAAAACAACCAGTAATGGCAGCTCTCCACGCAGACAGGGGCCTTCAAACACGTCGCTGACCGACTCACCAACTCATGAAGGCAGTTGGACCGAAGAAAATGAAGAATCACCTGTTATCCTGAGAGAGGGAGGGAGTTCACATGTTGCTGCCTTGCTCGGAGACGAAGATTATAAATCTGAGACTTACGTGGATGATGATGCCAGTGTTCACCGTGATTCTGACTTTGGTGACAATGCTCATTCTGCGGATTTTAGTTATGCAAGCGGGCTTCATTCATCAGAGGAAAGAAATAACATGATCAGCGACAACTACCCAGCTGATATCAGACAAATCACCAAGGAACTGGAGAAGCTGCGTGGACTGCAGCAAAAGGAGCTAAATGATCTCAAGAAGAAACATGACTCGGCTATCTCAGATCTTCTAAGTAAGCTTCCTCCTGAGATCCGTGGCATTTATGGTCACAAAATATCTTCCCATAATTTGCATTGCTGATGTCCTGAAAACTCAAGTTCCTCTGTAAAGATGTAAGTTGCTGTTTTGTCTTTTGCCACTCAACTGTTGAGTAATTCTTTGATTGTACCAATGACCTGACTGTCCCTGAAAAGTCTCAGAGATATCCCGGAATGCTGAAATTATTCGTTGTTGCTGACAATTGTCACATACAAAATTGAAAAGCTACAGGGGATAAGCATGGACGTATGTTTAGATAACAGATTCAGCTCTATCAAGGTTAAAATCAGTTCAGGGTCAGGAATTGAGGTAATATTGAAAGAGGAGACAGGGAAGCGATGCGTTCGAGATTGGTGACTCCATTTGCTTTGTTAGTTATTCGCATTTGCTTGCTTGCACGCTTATGTATAATGTGTCTGCAAGTCATGTTGCAGCTTAAAACAGGACCTTCAATTTCATTGAATTGTATACTTGTACATATTTACCTGAGTACTTAGCTATTCGAAATGTCACTTGGTTGAAATTATGCAGGTTGTTTTTTTAAATTTTTTTTATCATTGGTGTTCGTTAAATCTGTAAAGAAATTCTATTTATTTGAACGATTCTATTCTACTGCTTGCCGTTGTCTGAGTCTTAAGTATCTAACTACCATTTAGATACCACAATTTTGTGTTATCTCATTTTTGTCTTTGTTCTTTTTGTAGAGTTGAACATGTAGCATATATTTTCAGTCTTACCTATCTTAAAGCTCGACTCTCTAGAGTGTTTCTATATGGTTCCAACTTCTTGTTCTTTCAATAATTTTCATCAATTAACACAATATCATTAAGCAGCTTAATAACAAGCACCTCAAAATTTTCGTACAAAGTCGATGTAGATGTATTTCCTCCTATCATACTTTTAGTGACTTTTCCATACCTCAGTTTTATACATCGGACATAAACTCCTTTTTTTTTCCTAAAGCATACCACGCTAAATGTAACCGTTGCTGCCGATTTCACAGATTTAGCATGTATGTCATCAGTCCCGCTATACTTCGAGAGTTAAATTACTTAAACTTTGATCAACATCTTAATATGATTTTTCGTATAATTTTTACTTAATTTTATCCCCATAGTTGCAAGTTGCAGCCCACTGCTGTGTCAGTATGTCATCCAAGAGAGGTGCCCAAATGGCTAATATATGAGAGGCCCTCTTTCTTCCTACCAAAAAAGATAACTTCATTATCCTCTCTTTTTTCTATCACAATTCATTTCACTCTCTTTCTCCAAAAATTTCAATCCTCATTTTCAGGCAAAAGCTTCTTCCATGGCTTCAATTTCAGCAGCTTCAGCAACTGCTGCTGCTGCTTCTACAAAGATTAATACCAGTGGCAGTGTTCTTCCTTCAAAATCCTCTAAGCTTATCCTTTCATCTTCTTTTACACCAAACCCATCAACCCTTTTCCTCCATTCACCAGCCACTACTACACCTTCTTCTTCCACCCGCCAACGCCGGTTTACTGTCCGAGCTGCGCGTGGTAAATTCGAAAGGAAGAAACCCCATGTCAATATTGGTACAATTGGCCATGTTGACCATGGGAAAACCACACTTACAGCTGCTTTGACCATGGCGCTTGCTTCTCTGGGTAACTCCGCCCCAAAGAAGTATGATGAAATTGATGCTGCCCCTGAAGAAAGGGCTCGTGGTATTACGATTAATACTGCCACAGTGGAGTATGAAACTGAAAATCGGCATTACGCTCATGTGGATTGCCCTGGTCACGCTGATTATGTGAAGAATATGATTACTGGTGCTGCTCAAATGGATGGAGCTATACTTGTTGTTTCAGGTGCTGATGGTCCAATGCCGCAGACCAAGGAACATATTTTGCTTGCTAAGCAAGTGG
Source organism: Solanum etuberosum (assembly GCA_029582245.1). Lineage (NCBI taxonomy): Eukaryota > Viridiplantae > Streptophyta > Magnoliopsida > Solanales > Solanaceae > Solanum > Solanum etuberosum. The sequence continues at coordinate 60,393 of JAJONR010005505.1, read as the reverse complement.
GTGTCCCTAATATGGTTGTTTTCTTGAACAAAGAGGACCAAGTTGATGATGAGGAGTTGCTTGAGCTTGTTGAGTTGGAGGTAAGAGAGTTATTGTCAAGTTATGAGTTTCCTGGTGATGATATTCCTATTCATTGTGGGTCTGCCCTTTTGGCTTTAGAGGCTTTAATGGCTAATCCTAGTATTAAAAGGGGTGATGATCAATGGGTTGATAAGATTTATAAATTGATGGACTCTGTTGATGAATATATTCCTATTCCACAAAGACAAACTGAATTGCCTTTCTTGATGGCTATTGAAGATGTGTTTTCTATAACTGGCAGAGGTACAGTGGCTACAGGGAGAGTGGAGAGAGGGACTGTTAAGACAGGGGAAATTGTTGATATAGTTGGATTGAAGGACACTAGGAACACTACAGTAACAGGAGTTGAGATGTTTCAGAAGATATTGGATGAAGCAATGGCAGGAGATAATGTGGGGTTGTTGTTGAGAGGTATTCAGAAGATTGATATTCAAAGAGGAATGGTGTTGGCAAAACCTGGATCAATTACTCCACACACCAAGTTTGAAGCTTTGGTGTATGTGTTGAAGAAGGAAGAGGGTGGCAGGCATTCCCCTTTCTTTGCGGGTTATAGGCCACAGTTTTACATGAGAACAACTGATGTGACTGGAAAGGTTACTGCTATTATGACTGACAAGGGAGAGGAATCTAAGATGGTCATGCCTGGTGATCGCGTAAACATGGTGGTCGAGCTCATTATGCCAGTTGCTTGTGAGCAGGGAATGAGGTTCGCTATTAGGGAAGGAGGAAAGACTGTTGGAGCTGGTGTTATTCAGAAAATCTTAGAATGATGAACTTGCAGCTGAGCATCTCTTTTCACATATGGTCGGATTTTTCCATTGAAGTTTATTAATCCATTGTCATATATGCGACTTTTTGGTTACTTTTGTTATGTCTTAGAATCTTACTTTAGTTGAAGTATCCTGTTTTATCACCCAATTCTACTGAACTTTTGGAATTTTTCCCCGTCTCTTGTTTCACTTTTCATTTGCTTGAAAGAAATGATATCATTTGCTCTCATGCACTTTATTTTCCTCTAGATAGATGCACACTTTCTTTTGAAACAAAAGCCCAGATTGCTAGTTTGAGATTCACTGCTTCGACTGTCTTTATTCAACAAATTGATTGTTGATAGAAGAACACAAAAGAAAAAGTAATATGCTTTCTTAACCACTGTATTCTGTTGGATAACTACAAGTAAGACATCAGCTGGCTAATAACTGAACTTCTTTATGCCCGTGTAAGTGAAATATAGTACGAGAGACAGATTTGAATATATTTGCATTGCTTATAATCGATATTCAGAATCGTTTAGTTTAGCATCTTTGAGCAGAACACTGACAGTTGGTTCATCTTGGATTGGAAAAGGACTCACTGGCGTTAGAATACAAAAGCAGTGAAAAATATGTTGTATGTGATGTTGACTATGATGAGGAATGTTGTTCTTCATTGACTAACACAAATATCTTAGATATCACATTACGATAGTCACATACACTTTTCTTTGGTATATTCAGAATTGAATGGTCCATTTTCTCATCTTTCAGGCTTGTTCATCCTATCATGCACTCTTTGACTTCAGTGGTTTTCTTTGTTCTCGAGCTAATGTGGCATAGGTAGCCAACTGGTCGATTTTGATTTCTTTGGTTAGGAAGTATGTCGTCCTAAGCTAAGATTATTGAGAATATGTTTGATCTTTCTGGATTTGATGCTTTGAAACTGGTTTTACCTTTCTTCACAATTATTGGAGCTTTGTTTCAACCAGCAATGTGGTTTTAAATCGCTGGTTCATTCTCATGAAACATGAAAAAAAGTTGCTATATAGATCATTATAAGTCAAGTTCTGTGAACTGTGAAGTGAGTTCGCCTTTAACTGGACACTTTGTAATCCCATTGTGCTGAATTAACCAAAGCACTGGTTGCTACCAATGATAGAGCAAGTTTACTTAAATACACTTATATTGACGATCATTTATGATAATAAGTCTTGTTAAGTCCGAGTTTACTTTTCCATAGATCTTCTCAAGTCCAACGACCTCTGTTTTCCCAACTGCACCTTCTGTATGTCACTAGTGAGTAGTGAATTGTGCATTTCTTTCAAGAGTATATCTGTCAATTCCTTGTGCTTGGCTAAGTAAAATTAAAGTTGGGATCCCTATCGGAAATGTTACTTTTAACGTGAGCTCATCGTCAGAGTGACATTTTAGTCATGACTGTCACCTGTTTTTCTCTAAACCTCAGAGCATTTCTTTGCAATGACATTCGAGAATGTAATTGCAATGCTCCGATTAAAAGGGGGAAAAAGAACAGGAATACATACAAGACCTTCGTGTTTCCACATGCTCTGATTAGTTCGAATGTATCTGTAACCTTACTTATTATCCTTTTATTTACCTAGCTTGGATGGTATTAAGTTTACATGAAATGATACAGCTTGAGTCAAATGACAGAGACGAAAAAACGATCATTCTGTTTAATAGAAGTATTTGAGCAAAAAATATATGTCAATGGGAGTCCTTTTGTTACTAAATTGGCAAAGGATCACTGTTGTGAAGTGTTACTATGATTCTTTTCTCTTTACTGTTCTTGGTAAACGTGTCTGATTTATTGTGTTTCTTCTTGTTATATATACTTGTTACTCTTGTATAATAACATCCAAGGAAATATGCATTATGCAATAAAAGATTGTGGTTAAATAGAACTTCATTTAGCTTTTTTGATGTATGGAACTTGTGAAGTCACTGGTACTTCAATTAGGTTAACTGCCAATTATCATTACCATAAACTCTCTACTGATAAATAGAGAAACCAACCTTGTGACTTATGGTGTGCACAGCATTTTACTAATCAACCTTTGGACTCCATCATCCTCAGGGAAGTGTTTAACAATCTTGTCTGGACATGATAGAAAAGAAGAAAACTAGCAACAGTAACATGTTGGTGTCGAGGACAAATGAGATTGCATTAATATACTTGAAATTGCTACATTGATTTATAGATATTAGAAGTTTTTGAGATGCTTTCTGGTGTTACATGACATTTGCTAGTAATTTGGAACGATCATCGCCTGCATGATTCTATGAAGCAAAAATTGTTTGATTTTCTAAAAGATTGTTGAAGCAACCAGCTTTTGAAGAAATACAGCTCTCTGCCTTTTCTCTTCAAAATCCTCTTCTAGTGCTGGATCAGATACAGCTAACTTGCTGCTGCACAAGACAACAGTAGATTTCTGTCATCCTACGGTTAACTAGCACCGATTCTGTCTATACAAATTTTTATACGTATAATTCTAACCTGATATAGCAGGTCACTTATTATGTATTCTAGTTTACCAATCAATGCTTATTAGGAGCCACCATTATAGTTACAAGTTCGGTACAACCCAATAGTTTTGGCTCATACATTCATTTAAAATGTATGAACAATCTATCCATAACCCAGTGAGCAAAACAGACCGTGTTTCAACCCATGAACTAAAATTTCCTCTTCAAGGATCAGCTAAACATTTCAAACTCAACAAACTGGAGATTATCAGGTCTGTTAGACACCTAATATTGTTAACATATTGAAATTTTTGAAGCAGAATTATGTCCTATTATAAACATCCTCCGAGTTTCATGGCCAACTCCTAGGTCGTCCATTGCTGCAACAATAGGCTCATCCCTGATATGTGCTGATGAATAAACAGTTTATCTATATGATCTACGATAAATTTCATTCCTTCAGCGTAGTAACACATTCTAACGGTTTAGTCAATTTATCATATCTTCAGCTTTACCACATGTTCAGTATGGTAACAACTTGTATTGCACCAGTTCCCTCAAGACCTTCAAGGCATGTGTGGAAGCCCGAGTTTTTCAGATGACCACTTAGAGAAAGCAATACACCACATAAAGAGTTGATGAATAGACTCTAAATAGGATAGGCGGATGTAGCCTCTTAGCTATGGGTTCATCTGAACTCATAATTTTAATAGTACAATAAGTTCAGTGTTAAGAACATTGAAGATTGAATCTATAACTTTTAAATCCTGAATCTGCCTCTAAATGTTAGTAGGTTTTGGGTTGGGAATTGGTGAAACTGCACTCTAGGTGGACACTTTTTGCTGGTTATATTGACAACGGAAGGACAAATACAGAAAGGTACAAACTTAAATACTCATGCTTAACTTTCACGTTTAGCATTTAGTTCAGTTTGTTTTATGAGAAAATTTCACGAAAACAAAGAGAACGAATGAATAAAATTACCTTTCTATTTCAGGAGTAGCAGTATCCCAAACAGAGGACTTATCTTGCTGCCTGCATTTCAGATCAGAAGGAGCAAAATTGCAGAGAAATGGCAATAAAAGTGGATCAGGAACAGATTCTTGAACCTTATATCGACCAAATGCTGAATCTGTGCCAAAAAATGAAGCCATTTCTCGAGGATCCTTTCCGATCATAGCTGCAGCATTATTCCAGAAGCCAGGCTTTAGGTAATTTCTCCTCCTCTGTAAAAGGGTAGAAGTGTGAGGTTCAGCTGATCACTTATAGATCATCCTATATAGTCAAAATTAATAATTTTTGAAGCGGAAAATATGTCTACCTTTACTGAGTGTGCATGCTGCACAGAAAAATGTCCGGTAGGATCTTTGCCCAGAGTTGCAGCACATATGGGACAGACCTGTAATAGAAACGTCGAGTAGATTGATCAACTCATACAATTCTTTAGTACAAATACATATGACATGAGGACGAAAAGATTGAAAAGTTTCCAGTATATCAGTATAGTCATATACACTTCATTTTTTGCATATAACATAAACATCATATGTAAGAAGAATGTGATGTAAGGAAGCATCATGAGTGGGACATTACCGCGTTTTTTAAGTCAAAACAATGCTCGTCTTGCAAGTGGCTGCAAAGCATTGGCACTTCAATTTCGACATAACAGAAAGGGCAAGGGAACCAAGCTCTAACATCTTCTTCTGCTTCATTCAAAAAAGAATCTGTTTGATTTTCGAAACCAACAAACATAAGGTTTCATTTAGGGGTGTTCTCTTTATTTTTTTGTCCAAAAAAAAGTCCGGTGACAAGAAATGTGATCACATCTTTATGTGTTCCAGGTAGTAGAAAATACTATTTTCTGGTTTTGAATAAATTATTTATACATATTAAGTGAATTTTTAACGCAAATAAAGAATTTTGGACCAAACCTACTAGGTTCTACCTTTTGACCCCGGATAATGTCCTAGAGTTTCACTTGTAGATTTCAAGACTCTGGGACAATGACTATTTTCCGAGGACAATACTGAAAAGTGACCAGTGGACGCTATTTCTACTACAAAATTAATCCATGAAAAAATGATCCAATCATTTGTTGATTCAGCCCATTTGACCCGCCCAAATTCAGCCCAACACGATCATTTGACACGACTACACAAATCTATCAATCTAAGATTGAATTTCTTTTCCCACTGATAAACCAAATGAAATACTAGTTAAATAGGTAACTGCATAAAACTGGAAGAAACACAATACACAACAATGAAACTCATAACATCATTTAAGAAAGTAAACAATTAAAATAAAATAGAAAATGAAGATGAAACTCCAAATCCTGAGAACTATGTTGCTCGGACTCTTCAAAAATATATTCAAGTGCGTGTTGGATCCTCCAAAAGTAGTGCAGTTTTGAAGAAAGAATCCAACACGAGTGCAACAACATTTTTGAAGAATCCGACCAATGAGAAAGGAAGGAACTAGAGTAGATAAAATTACCAATTAATGGAAAAGCCATGGCCAAAATTACCAATATCTATGTCAACACAAAAGCTTCACTCAACATTTAAAACTCCCCTGAGACAGAGACCTAAAATGCCTACCACAAAATTTAATTTAATTTATAAAAAAGTTGAAAATAAAATAAAATAAGAAGAAGCAGAAACAGTGCAAGAACAGTTAGACTAGACAAATGCATGTGATGCAATTGATATTTACCAGAATTGCTTAAATTGGTACATTGAAAGGTAGAAAGATTATTGGCTGAGTTTTCTCTTGTAGTCCAAAAATCAACATCCATCTTCCAATTATTTTTTTTGGACAAGGAAATAACAATTTGGTTTTTTTATTTTGAGTAAATACCTAAACCCATAAAAACAAAACATTGAGACTGAGGTTTTTATAACAAGAGGATCAAAGAAAGTAGTGAGTGGTTGGTGATGATGTTTCATTCTAGCTTCTGCGTTAAATGGACGTTTGATCATGTTTCATTATGAAATTTTTAAAAATTATTTTTATTTTCAAAAGTATAGAATAATTTTTTAAAAATTAAAGTTATATTTGGTCACGAATAAAGAATTAAAATTGTTTTGATTTTTTATAAGTAACGTATTCTTCAAGAAAAAAAATATTTCATAATCAAACGCATCTTTACTTTATTTAAGTTTGATGGGATGTTGCGTTGTACTCGTTTGTATTTTAGTGGGTAGAAAGTTTTATTTATATTTAGTTTAAGAAAGATATTGTGGAAAACTTTTCTTACACACAAAAGCTGGATAATAGAGCTTTTGACATGACAAATGGTAAAATAGACTTATTTATTTTCACTGACAAATTCCTTCACCAATGACACTTTCCTCTCCAATTAAGTCAAGTATTTTATTATTTTCTCTATTTCAATTCATGTGGTTAGATTTTCCTAATCTATAAAATAGGAAAAGCTGGTCAGACTATCCAACAATTATTCATCAACCTAACATTTTATTTTTTAATTTCCCACTCAATGTTTATTGTCCGGCACCTATATTGGAGTCTGACTAAATCTGAATATTTTTTTGATTTCTCATTCAATGTCCGGCACCTATATTGATCACATTGAAGGTAAAGCGCTCCTAACAAAGATGACTCTATACCAAGAAGGACTCGAATCGAAACCTCTAATTAAAAATGAAGGAATATTTATAACTCCATCGCAGCCCTGGTTAATAACCTATCATTCTTTCTTGCAAGTTGTTTTGTGGGTTCATTTTTTAGAGCAACTTATTAATATGGTGCCAAAAGAAGTTAATATTGTGCAATCACCACTTTGGTACTATTATAATGGACAAATGTGTTGAGAAATATTTGCTTTACTGTGTATATTGTTTATTTACACGATTTAACGAATTCAACTCAAAATAATCCATCAAACTAGTATTAAAAAGGATCAAAATAATAATCCAATGAATCAAAATGCCAAGAAATATAAAATTGAATTCGACGCTCACAATCAGAATGGCAAGCAATCAAGATTCAAGAGCTTGAAGCTATGAGCAAGGTGTACCACAGTACCAGGAAAATTTTAGGTGCATTCAAGAACGTTGGGAGCCATTGTTATCATAAAACACTGCAAGTTCAGTACGATGCTTAAGAAGTTTCAATGCATCTATCAATTGTGCAAAAACCACATAAGGACACAAAAGTCACCAAAACATCCAATTCAGTCTAGCAAGTTATTTATAGCATAGCCTACTGAAAGCATAATATATTGCAAGAACTACTGCTAACTAGATCCTAATTCTCTCCGGCAATAAGATCCATCACAACCCGCTTAATGCTGCCATTATTCTTCTTGAGCAACTCCTTGTTCATCTCTTTGTTGTGGAAACCCTGCAGAGACAAAATATAAAATGGTCAAAGGCTAGAAGTCGTTGCTTTACTCAACATGCAGAAAAGGAACGTATAAATGTCCACACTAACTACACTAATTTTTAATGACCACAACAGAAACCTACCATCTCCTCCAGCTCTTCAAGGATAGGATCCCACTCAGAAACACCACAAAGATCAGCTACTGCTTGTTCCAAGTTATACTCGTTCATCCTCAAGACTTCTTTGTTTAAGTTAACCTGAGCGAAACCCATGTCCCCCAGTTCCTTGAGGAGGGCCATCTCGACATCTTCCTGTGAAGATGGCGGTGCAACAGAAGTAACTGCTGGTGCTGCCTCGGATAAATCAATGGGGTATGAAATTGACGAACCAGCTGCAGAAGGAGAAATGCACGACTTGGACTCCTCCTTGTTTCGGTTTCCATCAACCACCGGCTCAACTGAGTCCATGGCAGGGTTTGAGATTTTAGGGTCAGCAATGATATCCTCTATTGTCTTGTCTGCATTCACATTAATAGATTCAGAACCAGCTATATCATAGCCGACTGGAGGAAGATTCAAGTCCAGGTCCTGAGAGGCTTCATAAAAGAACTCCTTTTTCGGGATCATTGAAAAATCAACCTGCAAAAATGAGTTACAAATATTCAAATCGGCATCGAAGCTACCTCTTATTATCAAGACAAGAAATATTGTTGCATGCAAACAATCCTGACCTGGATAAGCACCCATACACGCTGCCCAAACTTCTCCCCTGAAGGCAAGGCCATCCTCCAGTAGGAGATGTACCTACCAGGAAGCTTAGGAGCTGTAAAATCAACTGCCACATCAAGTTCATGGTCTACAGCCAAGCCAAACGAAGAAATCTGCAGATAGGGACAATGTATCATCATATCACAGGACCGGAGACATGGATGTTCACCAAAAAAAAAAAGTACATGCGCATAAACTCTGACCTGTAATTCAACAGAGACTGCATCACCTAATCGATCTCCCCCAATCCAAACAAGCCGTGTTCCTTGTGGCCAGACAATATTACCATTGTTCCTCATCCTCCAGACCTTGGTAAATGGAGTCGATGGAGCCATCATAGTACCATCAAGTACATTGACATCCTGTTTGAAGCGGCTGTCCAGCTTAGGCGATTTTACACCGCAGCCTCGAAAGATGTCACGCTACATACAGAAAAAGTTGACATAGTTTATCAACACAAAGAGAGTACTTACAGAAAACTGAAAGAAAAAAAGTAACTCCTTATACAGGTTCATGTAAAGCCTTGAAAGCTATGGGATGATGGTAAGAAACAGGACGATCCATTCTGACGTAATCAGCATCATTTCCCATTTGTGCAAAGCATATGCTGCAGAGATCATAGTCCTCCTTTCTGCATGAGAATATGAGGATGAGTCCTTAACATTGATTAGTCAAATACCATTTATACAAAAGGTTCACGTTTCTTACACTTTAGATTTGAACCTAGGTCCAGTTATTGGATGAACCCCACAACCATCACAGCGAACACCTCTGTGGAAAATAGAGCCTGTCCCATCACTGTGATTATGGCTCCTTTTAACTGGAATCTGGAAAGGAGAGTATTGAGGTTGGATAGTGTTATTTAACTCGGGCACCATAGTCATGAAATATGAACTTGGAGATCTAAAACCACCAGAAAGCTTCCCAGATAAACCAACAACACCAACAGGTTCAGCACCAGGGTGATTCTCAGTTTGCTGTTTATCAGCTGTCTTTTCTGGGCCAGCGGTTGAGGCACTAGGATATGAAATACCAAGAGCCTTCCCAACAAGATGGGAATCACCAAATTTGTTACCCTCTTCCTTCTTACCGTCTACCAGAGATGAGTTATGCTTAGGACTTTTTGATAATGGTTCACACTGAATTCCGTTTTGATCTGGTTGGGAAGACTTCAATTCTGATGCATTTATGGATACAGTATGACTTTTGGGTTGTCCTGCAGTTTTAACGGTCAGCTCCTCAGGATTCGCTGCTTGAGATGGCTCTCCACTTCTAACACTACCCATAGGGACTCCGGATACTGGACAAGCCTGCTTTAAGTAGGATAAGCCAGTCATAGAGAGAGCTTTGGAAAGCTCAGCAATTTCTCGGGCAGCTGATGAGGCTTTAGACGCCATATCTGCAGAGTGCTTTAGGATTTTTTTGCTTTTTGATCTTGGCAAAGACTTGAGAAGATCAGAAACACTCGAATTTATGTTCGGAAATGTAGGTGGGGCCCTGACGGAAGTAGAATTTCCACTAGATGTACCTGAAGATCTACTAAGTTTTTCAGTGTTCAATCTCACAGATATTCGCAGGGGATCCAGGTCCTGCCTCGTGATATCCTGCAGATCTTCATCATCAACAAGTGTTACAACATCACCATCCTCATCAATGTATGTCAGTGTAAGTTCACTGTCGGGAGGAAAGTTGAAAAGTTTAAAGATCTTGTCTTTTAATCCATCTATGTTAAGACCAAGTTTATCATCAGCAACACGGGCATTGAATCGTCTAAGTGTCTCTCCATACTTTACCTACACAATATACAGGGCCAGCAGAAAACCCATTAGTACAGACAAAATCATCCATCAGAGGGTACATAAGTTAGTCCCAACATATATCCATGGTCATAAGAATATTAACCAAAATAACAAATGGAAACTTTACTGGCTCAACAGATAATTCTTTTCAAGAGTCGAGGAGTTTATGTTATCATGGAAACAGAAAACTGCATATTGACAAGATTGCATAGCAGATAGCACATGTAACGCCCCCAAGGCATACAAGGATCATAAGAAAGTTAAGATTATCTGGCGAGAAAACACATCAGAGCAATTATAACAATCAAGTAATCAGTTATGCCCCAATCAGCTCACAAATCCCTTACTCCTAGGGTGTGTTTAGAATGGAGAAAAATAAGTTGCTTAGAAATGAGGAAAATAACTTCCCATTAAGGGCAAACAAGTTCTAAAAGTGGAATTCCACAAAACACACCCCTTATCTTAAAAAAAACTTATTACTGGAACATGAAAACATACATGATTTTCAAATAGAAGGGGAATAAATCCACAAACCAGAACTAGGAAGCATCTATAGTTTAAATTAGATCACATCGCAAACTCTGCTATTGTACATCTTGCAGTAAAGACAACATCTTTACAGTGTAAAACATGTGCTTGATTTTGTTATTACCACATCTCAACACAAATTAAGCAAAGGAAAACAAAACACCCAATTCTTACATGCATGAAGATTAACAAAGCTAGCTAGATACGTGGTCGGTGCTATCCTTACGAATTTATTTCACAATTCGATCATATCTCAGAGTACAGAAACAACAAAATCCATCAAACCACAATATTATTCAACATTCCAAAGTAGAAAAACAACATGCAATCCAATTGAACAGAACCAAAAAACTGAATTTTTTTGAAAGAGTAAAAGATCAAACCTTGATCACAATAGAAGATTCCATGAGGGTAGCGTTCCAGGTAAAGCACAAAAAACAGTACCGATTATATTATGAATTTGCTAAGAATTTGAAAACCCTAACCCTAGAACTAGAATTTGTAGAGAAAAATTAACGAAATTTAGCGATGAAATAGCAGAAGAGGAAGAGACTCCTTAAGCGAAGGGTGTCTATTCAGTTGTCATGTTTATCGCATTTAATTATTTTTATTATATAGTTTGGCGTATATATATATAAAAAATTGTGGGCTCTATTTTAATTTTTTTTTTCTTGGTTTCGAAGAAAACTACAGGCCTAAGGAAACCAAAAAATCATTTTTGGGTGGGATGGAAAATATTTTTCATAAAAATAAATTTTACATATGTTTTGTGTATAAGTAAAATTATTTTATAAATATTTTAAACAAATATTATTAGGTGAGGGTGCGACAAAAGTGGGGATGAAAATATAATATGTTAGTGAAAAAGATATAACTAAGTATATTACTTTATATTAATTATTTCAATCAACACTTGTTGATAACCATCAACGGTCACCTTAAAAAATAACTCGCATGTTAAATAATTTTGCAACTAATAAATAAAATAATTTAATAGTATATCTCTAATTTGACACTACAAAAATAAAGAGTTCAATCTTTTTCCATGATTTTCCTAAAACAAATGTAAAGATATATTCTATCTCTCTTTTCCTTTTTTCTAGTTAGCCAATTTAATATGAATCTAAATTAATTGAATTAATAAATTTAAAATATCAAAATGATATATGATATTTATTATATATTAATATTTTCTATCACAATTAGTGTGGTGTAGTTTGAAGTTAAAAGTCAGTAATTTAATTTTAATAAAAAATTTGAATATGTAATCTTCAAGTATTTTAAAATAAAATTTACATATATAAAAATTCTATAAAAGAATATTATAAGTTACACTCACAATAATTTGTAATTCAAAATATATTAGAAAATTATGATAAAAGAATCTTATTTAAATTTTTACCACCTTAATTGAAATGTCTTTTGACATCAACCTGTAATTCGAGGTAAGTTTTTTCTCAATACAAACTTTATAAAGCTAACATTTTCCCACAAGAAATACTCCATCTAATATTTACAGCATCAACCTGTAATTCGAGGTAAGTTTTTTCTCAATACAAACTTTATAAAGCTAACATTTTCCCACAAGAAATACTCCATCTAATATTTACAGTTGTGCACTAAACTAATATGTAAATACATACTCCTATATTCACCTAACATGTTTAAAATCAAAAAATTTAAAAGTTTTCTTTAATTTCTTAAACACTGTATCAAGTTAAAATCAGACATATAAATTGATTTTTTTAACTATAATTTATTAATATAGTAATAAATTTAATACGTAAAAGGGCCTAAAATGCTTCTCAAGTATTTGAATTGGTACAAAATTACTCTCCATCAACCTTCCGGCCTTAAAATACTTCCGGCGTCCACCTTTTGGGTCAAAAATACCCTCGATGTTAATCCTTTGACTCATATTTGCCTTATTTTTAATAGATCTCTTAAAGTAAAATTATTAAATATTTGTTTATTATGTTGCTTAATGTGAATGGTCCAAATTTAAACCCTTCTCAAATAAGTAATGAAAATCATATTTTTAAAATTTTATTTTTTTATAGAACCACATATGATGCATATTTTGACGCGATACACTTGAAAATAATATTGAAAAAATAATTAATTTCATGATACCATTGACCTATTTTAAATAAACCCAAATTTATTATGACGTTACCCAATTCATAAATGGAGATCCAACTAAAATTCATACTCACCCCGACTGATTGTCCATATAAAAAATATTATTATTTTTAAAACAAATTTTTCTATCAATTATCCAAATGTTTTGTTCATTTTCTCTTTTGTTCCTTTTTTTAATCTCTTATTCTTAATTATGATATCCGGGACTCAAACTTGAAATGAACTCACATGTTTACATTCTTTTAATTTGTATTATTGTTATGGTGGATAAGGGTGAGATAAGAGAAATGATTATTTTTATTCTTTTATTTTGAATTTTGAGTACACAAAAGAAAAATGCAATATTCGTACATATTTGCTTAATTAAGTTTTATTGAACTAATTATTTCTATATGAATACATCGTTATTTTCCTTCTTTTTCTCTCTTGTTTGTCATAAATTGAAAAAAATAAAAAATTTAAAATGGTGGAAAAGATTCAAATAGAAAAAAATGAAAGAGATAGGAAGTGAAGATCAGGTGGGGGGGGGGTGTAGAGAGTAGATGCTTAATCTTTTTTTAATTTTAATTTAATATGAAATTCAAAATCAAGTCAATCACGTGAGCTTATATATTAAGTAATTTTAAAAAAAAATTAACGAAAAAAGGCCTAAAATGTCCTTAAACTATGAGATTTGGTACAATATTGTCCTTCATTCATCTTATGAGTATGTTCCATTAGACATAAGGGTATTTTTGAGCCAAAAGGTTGATGTCAAGGATATTTGAGGGCCCAAAAGCGGATGAAGGATAGTTTTGTACCAATTCAAATAGTTGTGGGCATTTTAGACCCTTCTCCAAATTTAATATAATCTACTTCGAGTTTGTAACGTAAAATAGATTGCTACTATAATAAAAAGCGAAAGAGAAGTTCAGAAAGTGAGAAATGAGATGAGTAAAGAAAGTGTATTTTATTGACGGAGTGCCTGCATAAAATTTTAGCCACGATCGCCAACGACATTCATTTTAAACATACTTTACTTAAGCAAAAAAGAAAAGTGAAAAGATATCGAATTTACGGCTCAGATTTCATATTAAAATTTGATTAAATTTGAATAGTACATTGCATGACTCATTTTGGGATAACGCTTCAAATAAAAAAAAATTATACCTAAAACTCGAATCTGAAACCTCTAATTAAAAATTAAATAGTTTCATCACTGCATTACAATCCATATTAGTACAAAATGAAAGATTAATATACCCCATGCCGTGCCACTGCCTGCAGTCAACCAGAACCAAAAGAAGAAACAATGGAAGCGTTGATGTGAGTTTCTTTCGTCCCATTTTATATGATCATATCTAATTAAATATAAAATTAAAAAAACGAAAAATATTATAATACAAAATATGGACGTTGATATTTTTGTGGAGAAAATGAAGCATAAAATTTTGTGGTAAGTTCAAAATGTGTTGAAACTGAGTACTCATTGTATCCAAATATTTACAAATTGTGAATGTTAGATTTAACAGCAACTGTGATTTTTTAATCACTTTTTTTCAAGATAAACTAAAAACAAAAACGTGTCACCTAAAATGAGACGGAGATTTAATAATTGTGATTAACAATATAATGCCATAGAAGTGAAGCCGAGAATGATAGCAGTACCGGTGAAAGCAAATAATCCCCTCTCTTTAAACACAACGTTGGCCGCATACATTGCCACCTCAGACGTGATCGTCTTGCCATCCTTCACTACGCCCCTACGGCGTTTACCAGTGAATGCTAGCAGTACGAGCACCGTTATCCATGTTATTATGGTGGTTCGTACTGCTAGAACAATTAGTATTGTTGTTCCCACAAGAACAACAGTGCTAATGACAAGAAACGGGACTAAATCTAAGAAAGATATCAATATTAGGATCAAAATTAAGAAAAAATTTGTGGTTATTGTGACCTTCATATTTTGTTTTAATTTGATGGAGAGATTATGAAAATGTTTGAATTTTTTTTTGAAGAAGGAAGAGTGAAGCTGTGTATGGCTGTATCTGTTCTGAATTTAATCATGAAAGATGTGGAGTTTGTGGAAATAGGGAAGTGTAGGGCATGTGGCTGCACATGGCAGGGTTGGCTAATTACTTACTTTTTTTTTTTCACTAGTCACTACTGATGATGCTTGTAAAGAAATTGAGCGATTTGAGTCTGGCTCAATTCAAAAGTTAGTTCGTGATCAAAGTATTGTTTAAGTCCATAATTTCTCTATTCTATTAATGTGAAACTTAACACCCGCCTCAGGCTTAGGACTGAGCCTAATTCACTACAAAATTCAGATAATAAAGAGAGGATTGTTCAAGTCCATATATAAAAAAAATGTTTTCTTCGTCCATCTATGTGTGACTTGACAATGTTTTCTATCTTATAGGGTCAGTCTTAGATTAATTCATTTCTTGGATGTTAATTTGATTAATTTTTAAAATAGTTTATTTAATTGGTCTTTTTTTTCTTATTTCAGCGTAATCGTTAGTAAGATGAGTCTTTTTGAATAATTTGAGGGTAATTTTGAGCAAAAAAATATAATGATAAGAATTATTTTTGAGTAAAAAATATATCGAAATTATAAATTTGCTTAATTTAAAATAATTAAGAAGCATGTGTATCCCTTTTCCCAAAAAAGAAAAACCCATAGAAAGCTACATATCCTGGATAAGGGGAACACTTTAACACTTGAATTGCGGTGAATCATTTTGTTTTTGTTAGATTCATCCTCTCTATACGTAATTTATGTTCCCAAGGTTCATATGTATCAGCCACTCGACCAATTCATTAGTATACTCGCTGCGGACTACTTAGAAAATAAGTAGACATGCATCTTCGTGTATGTTAATTGTGATAGTAACAATTTATCATTATTTTTCTTCATATTACTTTTTTTAATTATACGAAGATCATGGTTTTCGATCAAGCTACGTCATATAAATCAAAATAAATTAATAGTACTCAAGTAAGTTTGTCCCAACAAAAGCCAACGGCTCATGAATTGTTTTTGTTTCTTGACGTCATGGTATCTTTCCCATTCTGCATCCTGCTTTCCGTTGTATTCGTTATTCATATTGATGTTCAACTAAATTGAATTACAATCTAAAAGATGTATGAAGGGATAAAATATCTTTTAACAAAAGCAACTTCATGCATCAAACTTGAATTCAAAACCTCTAATTAAAGATAAAAAGGATACCGGGATCTTCTATTGCTACAAGTTACAACCACATATCTAAAACGAGCCCTCACTCACATCTATTAGGCAAATGAAATATATGTCTTCACTCATCATCCTTATTAAGCCCTCACTCACATCCATTAGGTAAATGAAATATGTGAAGATCCTTATTCCGATCTTCATAGGTTGCAAATGTCTTCTAAGTTCTAACACTCGAAAAAAGTTAAGCATAGGTACGAAGACTTTACCACTTGTATCCTATAGACCATAAATAAATATTTTTTCTATCTAAATTTATGTGACACAATTTAAATTTTGAGAATTTAACAAATCTATTTTGACTCTAAAAAAACGAAAGGTATCACATAAATTGAGAGAGCTCATGTAGTACTCAACCAAGAAATTGAATGGTCAATGCGGACGCAGGCCCAGAACAACGGAACGCCTACGCTTACAAGTAACTCTAGCAGCGTAAATGTCTTAACGGAGAATTCGAACAAAGAATTCATAGAATTTAGATCACAATATATCAGTTCGAAGCATAAATCCACCACACAATTGAATAAACAATAATCTCAAGCAATATTCAATTTGATTCAAGCATCAAAATATTATATTGAATCTGTCCTTTTGTTCTTCGATGTGATAAATATTTTCTTTTTCTGTCCCTTTTTTGTGAGGAGGAGATTCGTTTCATCTATGTACACAACTCTCCTGAGAAACTGTAACTACTCTTATAGTACTATTTTTTTTTTTCTATTGGCAATGTTGAGGAACAACGTAAAACAGAGGCCTAACGCTTCCGTATCCACAGTAAGGATAGTAAAGCTCCTTGCCGTCCGTTCGTTTCCCGATCGGGTAACCCACCACTGGTGAGAACAATCTACGCGCCGCCGCATACGACGGAGGCGAATTGAACCGGACGACTTTTCCAGGCTTCAAGCTCGACGCCGGGAAATCGAAGCAAGACATTGGTGAAGACGGACGAGATTCCTTTTTCGGCAAATTGATTGGAGATAATAACGCCCTAATCTTCATCTCTGTATTCGTCATTGCTGAAACTCGATCGTACTCTTCAATCACATTAGCTAGGTCTTCTTCACAGGTAATCGATACCAAAACATCCAAATCCTCAGTCGGCAGCTTACACTTTAAACGCATAGACGATCCACACAATTCTCCAAACTTCACCATCAACTCTGCATCAGTCAAATTTCAATCAGTTCCCTAAAAAGGTAACTAAACAAAATCGAAGTGATAACAAGGAGATGAAGGTATAAACAAACCTGCAAATGAAATAGATCGATCAACGGAGAGGACTCTAGTAAAGCCACCGATGTAACGGAGCGTGCCGTCGGAGGGACGAGGAAGGATTCTACCGCCGTAACTGTAGAGGAATTTGACGATTTGTGTAGAGTGGCTCATGCTCCGAAATTAGTGCGAAGAGAGTAATTGAAAGCGGCAATTGTGCTCGGAAGAATGAAAAAAAGCTTCTAGAGAAAACTGAAATTTAGAGCGATTTGAACGGGGCGTGAGGGAAAAGCGTATATATAGGGGGAGGAAAACGTGATGACTGACGAGGGCGTTTTGGGAAATTAAAGGTGGGTCCACTTTAGGTGTGACTGAGTTGATGAGGTGTTAGGCTCAGCATATAACACTTGGTGGAAGAAGAAAGGGCCTGCTGGTAATTTGGTATTCTCCGTTTCAAAAATAATGATTTTTTTTTTTTTAATTTTCTGGTTCTAAATTAAAGTTATATCCAAATATATCAAAATGTTCTTTAATATTGTGGTTTTAAACACGTCATATAGAAAACTGAAATTGAAATATTACCAGAACAAGAACGTGGTCATTTTTTTTTAAACCGATTAAAAAGGAAAATAAGTTTTTTTTTTAAATGGATAAAGTATTAAATAGTAGATGTATAAAGTAATAATAATAAAATTTAGAGTTTCAAATACTATTTATAAAATTTATTTAGTAAAATATATGCTAATAAAATCCTTTTTTAAAGATTATGTCAAATCAATATAAGCCAAATAATATGAAATAGAGAAATTTCTTACGCGTCCAAACTACGCTGAAATTCTCTTGCCCCTTAATTTAATTTATTATCTGCATTATTTACCCCTCTAATAGCCAAAATTTTCTTAATGGATATACAAAACGTACTAGTTATTGTTAATGTCATTGGATCAAAACTAGATTAGAATTGGAAAAAAAAGCACAAAATTAGCAACAAAAAATAAATTAGACCACAAAAATTGAATCAAAATAATTCAGGAGTTTAAATCTAGGAATATAATTAGTACGAAGGAAATTAAATTCATGTAGCAATCAAACCACACATAATGCATATATACAATTCTATCATAATTTTAAAGATTCTTGCCCCTTGTTCATATTCTCTCTGTCCCAATTTATGTGACACTTTTTATTTTTCGAGAGTCAAACAGTTTAAGTTTGATCGGAATTTGTGAATGAAATCTTCAATTTTTATTGAAATGAAATTTATATATTTGTAAACTACGTAAAACGTACTATAAGTTACAATAATTGATAATTCAAAATATTTAAAAGATCTATGAAAAATTTACAATATCCTTTTTGAAATCCAAAAAGTGTCACATAAAATGAGACGGAGGAAGTTAAAAAGGAGAGTTGAGGGACACAAATGTATAATAAGCAATTATCAACCATTAGAATGCACGTATTTGCTAAAATCAAATCAAATACGTAACATTTTTTTGGCTTTACTTTGGATGTTGGTGTGTGAATAAACCCCCTTAGTCAAATATAGTGAAGCGAAAGGAAGCTTCAAAAATTGGGAAGTAATCTATTGATTTTCTCAGCGTTAATGCTTTTTGTTAGGTCATATAAACTGAAAACAAAATAAAAATAAATAAAGAAGAGATAACTGACAAAATTCCCGAGTCAATGTGATGATACAATTGTTACTTGGATTTAACTTATATCTCCATAGGGATGGCAATTGGATGGGTTGGGTTAAATTTGGGTGGATAAAAATGGATAAATCAGACAGAAAAAAATGGACGAAGTTCATGCACATATATGTCTGAGTAGTCTAAAGTAAAAGCATACTTTATACGTAACAATTCCCCTCTCAATACCTGAGGTTGCTTTTGGAATCAAACCTCTTGCCTTTGTTCTGATAACAAACTTGTTATAAAAGGTTATTTTACCATTTATTACTATTACATTAAAACCTTATTTATATATTGCATAGTAAACACTAGTTCATCTAAAATAACTGATTTATGATTGCTTAGAGATCAGAAAGTTATAGGATAATAATTTCTACAGTTGTACATAATTATTTTTTCTATATCTATTAACAATAAAAAAAAACCCAGAAAAGTAAGGTCCATTTATTAATTTGTATTTCAGTTGACTGCGTGACGGGCCAATATAATATTACTCCCACATCAGAAGTGGAACACAAAACTTATAGCTTTTTAGTTGTTTGTCGATTACTGCCTTTCATGGCTGTGATGTAGTAGATGATCGTTCTTAGACCTGCCGTTTGACTCCTCCCTTACACCCCTCATCCCGGAAAATTTCAATATTAAATTAGGTCAAAATTTTAATTTTATGGACATATGGTGTATATTGAGTTCCTTATATTATTTTATGTGTGTTACATTTTTATATTTTAACACTCCTTAGTAAAATGTCTGACTCTATCAGATACTTTTAATTCTATATGGTTAGTAGTAATAGCTAGATGTGTTGCATAGACTATACATTTTGATCCTTTAAGCATGGAAAGTGACAATTCTGGAAAAAAACAGATCATAAGTAAAGGAAAAAGAGAAAAATCAAAGCATTAGAAATTGACTGGCACTATAATAAAATTGTGATATGGTCCAAGAAAACTTTCCCATGTGACTTAGAATATGGCATGTTCAAGAACCCTACAGATGTTGACAAAAAAAAATTACTTATAAAACTTTTTTCATTTTATTGGTGTCTTTGCTAGCAACCACCATCATTCTTTTCTTTAATCATTAAAAAAAGTTTCTTTTTACATAAAAGGAACAGTTGTTACATAGACTGTGACATATCCAAGAAACACTGCAGAACTTGACAAAAAGATTATATTGCTGGTGTCTTTGCTAGAAACCACCATTATTCTTTGAGCATTTACTCTTGTTTCCTTGAGATGAAAACTGAGATGAGGGATCAGAACTGAGAACAACTAGTATCGTTGTTAACGGCTATATTCAAGATTTATAGAAAGACATGTCTAGGGAAATCGAAGAGATTGGAGAAGATAGCAAGAGTAGTACAATAAAAGATGCAGAAACTAATGATGTTTATGTAGCTGTTGGGAAAAATGACTTGTATGTTGTTCAATGGGCACTTGATCATGCTGTTTCTCCTGGATTTCGCGTCTGCCTTGTGCATATTTTTCCTACCATTAAGTACATTCCAACACCAGGTAACTATTGTTCTTTCACATACATATCTGTATATTCAATATATCACATATGGGGTGTGTCGCAAATTATTCAAAAATCATGGAATTCAAGAACATGAAAGTCTATATTGAATATAATGGTTCAATTTTCTTGTTGCTACTTCTGTTTCATTAAATGTAGATCAACCAATAGATATTAAATCTTAATTCCAATGTTACTAATGAATATGTTCTATTCTCTTGAGATAAGTTGAAAATGAAAGATAGTGCTTCTGAACTTTGTAGCAGCCAATGACAAAACTGAAAGCTGCCTTTCCTTGACAAGAATCCTAGGATTTTTCACCATGTATCTAGTCTTAAGTCAGATAAAAATAGGTGAATACTTTCTAGGAACAAAGGGACGGGGAGCCTTGGATCACTGGTAAAATTGACTCGAACTTGTGACATATAGATTATAGGTTCGAGCCATGGATCAGCCACTAACAAGTGCATCAGGGCAGGGTGCGGCCCTTCCACGTACCTTACATGAATGCAGGATGTCTTGCACTGATACTTGCATTAGGATAAACTGCTTACATTACACACCCCCATGGGCGCGATGTTTCCCTTGATCCTGCATGAAACGCGAGATGCTTTGAGCACCAAGCTATTTTTTTTTTTCCAGGAACTAAGGAAAATTTTATGTAATAAAAGCAAAATGAAAGGACTTGCTAAGTTGAATTTTGTATGATAGTTGGGAACTTATCAAGAAGTCAATTGAGCAAAGAGCAAGTGCAAGTCTACATCAATGAAGAGAGTAACAGGAGGAAGAGTCTCTTGGAGAAATACATTCGTCTATGCAACGATGCCAAAGTAGGTTCAAGTCTGTATCAATCAGAAACTTCACATCCAAGTTCGAAAACCTTGTTTCATGACAGTTCTTGATTTTACTTTGGCTGCTAGGTACCAGTTGATACTATGCTTGTGGAAAGCAATTCACCAGCTAAAGCATTGCTTGACCTTATTCCTATTGTCAACATTACCAGCCTTGTCATTGGAACCGGGCCATCGCGTTCCACGAGGTAAACATAGTTTTCCACTATAACATGAAATTATCAAAGTTCAAGCATGCTATAATGCTATTATTTGTCCATTTCAGGCTAGTAAAGAAGGGACAAGATATAGGAGAATATGTTCAAAAAAATGCACCAGAATTCTGTAAGGTTAAAGTGGTTGACCAAGTGCAGCAGCTAAAACAAAGTTTTAATCGAACGCAGCCTGAGATTACAAGAAATTCTGATAGGAATTTCCTTGAATGCATATGCTTTTCCAGAAAGTTCGATTGAAACAAGAATGTAACATGTTTTTTTCCCAGTACTTTAGCTTACTGTAATAGTGAACATTAAGTTTTTGTTATTAAGTTCTCTTGCATATAACTCGACGATGTTATGTTCATAAAGAAATTATTTCTATTGCAGCACAGATCACAATATTTGCTTCCTTAGAATCCTAAATGAGTCTTAAGGCAAAATGAATGGTTTGCACTTGACTGACCCTCAACTAGCACTTCAATAAGGGGTCGATTTCCTGCGTGTTAAAACACTTTCAGTTTTACATGATAAACACTGATATCCAGACATATTGCATAGACTATACATTTTGATCCTTAAAGCATGGAAAGTGACAATTCTGTAAAAAGTGAGAAACATCAAATCGTTGCAACCATAAGAAATTGACTTGCAATGTCAGAACATTATGATATGGTCCAAGAAAACTTGCCCATGTGAAAAAAGGTTCATGTCCAAAGAGAAATACAAAGTTTCTTTTACATTAAAGATATAGTTTTTACTTAGAATGTGACATGTCCAAGAACCCTGTACACACTTGATCATACTATTTCCCCCGGATTTCGCATCTTCCTCGTGCACATTTTCCCTCCCATTAACTACATACCTACACCAGGTAATTATACATACTATTACTCTTGCACTCCATACTTATATCTAAACAGATATAGGAGATCATGAGTGTTTGGTAAGGTCAATTTTTCTATCTGTTTCTCCACTCAATTTCCTTCTTCTTCTTTTTAGTTCTTGATTGATGTAACTGTAGTTATATCACAAACGCGATAGTATATTCAAGACATCACATCAGTGGGACTGTCAATTTATCGAAAAAATCAGGAAATTCAAGAACATGAAGAGTAATATTGAATATATTGGTTCAGTGTTCTTTGTTTCTGCTGCTGTCTCGTTATTGACAGATGCAGATCAACCTATCGTTACTGCGTCTCAATTCTCAAAGTTACGAATATGAATATGTTTAATTCTCTAGAGATAAGTTAAAATTGGACAGATGATGCTTATGAACTTTGATGAAAAAAAGCAAAATGAATGCCAACAAACATAGCTAAGTTGAATTTTGTATGATAGTAGGGAACTTATTAAGAATCCAATTGAGCAAAATGCAAGTGCAAGTGTACATCAATGAAGAGAGTAACAGGAGGAAGAGTCTCTTGGAGAAATACATCCGTCTATGCAACGATGCTAAAGTGATCGAGTGCAAGTCTATATACTAATTGGAAACTCCACATCCAAATTTTCAAAAACTTTGTTTCATGACATTTAATGACTTTTACTTTAACTACTAGGTAGCAGTTGACACTGTGCTTGTCGAAAGTAATTCACCAGCAGAAGCATTACCTGAGCTTATTCCTATTGTCAACATTACCAGCCTTGTCATTGGAACTAGTCCATCGCGTCCCACAAGGTAACACGTTGTTAAATAAACTATGCAACATGAAATTTATCAGAGTTCAAGGGTGATATACTGCTATTGCTTATCCATTTTCAGGCTAACGAGGAAGGGACAAAACATCTCAGAATATGTTAAAAAGAATGCACCATAATTCTATGACATTAAAGTAGTTGGCCAAATGCAGCAGCCAAAACAGAGTTTTAATCGAAGGCAACATGAAAATGCAAAATGCATCTGGCAAATTCAATTGAAATATTGGAAACAAGAATGTAACAAAGTTCTTAAACATGTAGAAACTTATGCCATCCATTGAAAAATTGTGTTACATATGCAACTGAATTTGTTATGGCTTGCACGAATAATGAATCTTTATCAGCATACATAATATATTGCGACTAAATTTGAAATGATTAAGTTACATTCATATCACACTACAATAACAAAAGAATTTCTCTAAAACCAAAATCAGTACAACTATAAAAAATCAATCCTTCCTAATGAAGGAAATATCCATTGGCCATTAGACCATTCTTGATGAAGCCTCAACTTATCAGTAGAATACGCAACGTGCTCCCCTGTAGTAGGAAAATAGACATGGTAATTTTCTTCATCTTCTCCAGTAATGACCCCGAACCACCAGGCCTCTTTGTCATACACATCTACAATATCATATGTTACCATTGACCTTGTTTCAGATGGAAGAGTAGGTGGAACAGGACGGACCTCAGAGACACGTACAATCTCCTCTAGTGGCGCGGTTTCATCATCAGTCACGAGAGTCTTGTATTGAACTTTGTAATGAAAAGCACCAACGGGATAAAGAATAGTTGCATGTAAGTAAGAACCTATGAAGCCTAATACTTGACTTGCAACTTCAACTTCATCACCAATTTGATATATTGTTGTTTGTTGTCCCTTATATGCTATTTCTCTTATTTCATCTGAGATAAAATCAATTCTTAATTGGTGATTTTCCTCTGCATCATTTGGTTCTGCCATTGAAAAAATTCAGCAATTTTGACGCATTTGTGAGTGAATTTATAGGAACAGAATTGTTAGTTTCTTTTAAGTGACTATTAATAATAATGGGAATCGTTGTACTGTTTCTTTTTTCTTTTATAACGTTCTTTTAACATGTAAAAGATTTTAATAAAAAATAAATCAGAACATGATAATATTTTAACGTATTATTAATTTTAAAATAAACGTATTCTTTTACATATGGCTTCTTGTGTTTTATTTTTATTTCATATCAACTCCGGGAAAAGGTATTTTTTTAATAAAAAAAAAACACACAATGGACAAACGCTATTGTTTCTCTTTTTCTTCGATTATTTGTGGGCGTTTGATCATGTTTCATTGTGAAATTTGAAAAATATATATATAAAAATTTTATTTTCAAAGTGAAAAAAATGATATTTGAAATTTGCATGCAATTGTGTTCGGTCACGAATATAAATTGGAGTTGTTTTTGACTTTTTATGAGTTAAATGAAGTGAAAAAAGAAAGTAGAAATAATTTTTGTTGTTTCTCAAATTCTTGAAAAATTCTGAAATTTAACTTGAAATTAGTTTTTAGAATTTTATAGCTAAATGTGTTTTCCGGAGTCTAGTGAACAATTTTTCATGGCAATTTTTTTTTAGAAATTTGAAAAACACCAAAAAATTATTTTTACTTTTTCTTTTTACTTATATTTATCACCAAATACAATTTTCAAATTTGGTTTTTCACTTTCAAAGTAAAGACTATTACACTATTTTCAATTTTCACCCAAACGGCTCATCATATAAAGGCCCAAGCCCATATCTAACTACTAACAGATATGTCAAAACCCTAATGGCAAAATTTGCTATTGGGCCCAATCCTTCTATCTTCCATCTATAAATCTCTGAAAACCCTAAGATCTTCATTCTCTCACTGCCGCACTTCCCCTTTTCCCCCATTTTGCCGCCGCTGAGGAGAAAATGACTACCAGATTCAAGAAGAACAGGAAGAAGCGTGGCCACGTGAGCGCCGGACATGGTCGTATCGGAAAGCACAGGAAGCATCCAGGAGGAAGAGGTAACGCCGGAGGTATGCACCATCACAGGATCCTTTTCGACAAGTACCATCCTGGTTACTTCGGTAAAGTAGGTATGCGTTATTTCCACAAGCTTCGTAACAAGTTCTATTGCCCTACTGTCAACATCGACACTCTATGGTCTCTCCTTCCTCAAGAAGTGAAGGACAAGGCTGCTGCCAATAAAGGTACTGCTCCGTTGATTGATGTTACCCAGTTTGGATACTTCAAGGTTTTGGGTAAAGGTGTTTTGCCTACGGGACAGCCTGTTGTTGTGAAGGCTAAGTTGGTTTCGAAGAATGCAGAGAAGAAGATTAAGGAAAATGGTGGTGCTGTTGTTCTTACCGCTTAGATTTGGATTTTTAGTTGCTTTTTGATGTTAAAGTTACTGTTTTTGATTAGTTAATGGAGATTTGAACTTGGGATTACTTGTTTGAAATACATTTTATATGTTTCAATTTAATTAGTTATTGCCTGTTTAAGCACTAAATCTGCTTATAATTTTTCTGCTCATTGATATTGTGATGTTCATAATATGCTCTGTGCCTTTATATTTCATTTGATGTTTTCAAATGATAGAGCTAGTATTATGAATTTCTGAATTATTGTGAATGTTTCTGCGGAGCTATTGTTTACTTGTGCTGCAGCGTATGTTCCACAGATCTGAGGTAATTGTATCCCAAATAGAATTGATCTTTTACCAGATTATCTTGGTTGGCTTTCTGATACATATTCATAGGTTAACTATAAGATTTAACCTTTTCAAAATGTGATTAGCTTGCACTGTATCTTGTCAATTTAGACCTTCACGACAAGTAATTTGTTGGATTTTGACTATATAGGACTTTTGGTTGGTGTCTGAATTGTGTTGATTTGAGTAATCCTTTGTGATCTTGGTAATATGTGCAATCAGCAGCTCAAACATGAAATTAGAATTGCATAGACACTTTTTGCTCCCCACATGTAGTATGTGGAATCACATTTGTAGTTTGGAGAGTTTTCTATGTAAAGTCTCTAATCCTTCTAGGTAGTGACAACTTATGGAGATAGAATCAAATAGAGTGAGTAGTGTTGGGCTGAGTGGAATTCCCTTTTTGTGGTTTCTTTTGATTAGAATGAGTTTTGCATCAATTGCTGTATAACAGATGAGGTTGTAGGAAGATTATAATAATGCTTAGTATTTTAGAATTCTACTGGAGACTAGGATATTGTGTCCAAGCCATAGCAAACCACAGAGGGGTCCACGGGCCGTGAAGATGACCACGACCCGTCACCCTACTAGTGGTGTTGCACCCAGCCACTATGGATTATCACGGGCACCTAGACGGTACGTGAAGTTCATAACCTATCAAATATAAGGTCATGGTTGTGTGTATGTGAAGTTTTAAAGATGTTTTGAGAGTGAAAGGAAGAGAGTTTAGCCATGTAAAAGAGAATGATGTAGTACTTTCTTTGTTTTCCAATTGATTAGCAAAAGATGAATGTTGTTTATTTGATGCGAAAATCGTTGAGGATTGTGTGCAACATGATGAGTCCCCCCCCCCATTTTGTTTACTTTTTTATTTAGTCGAAACTTTCAGGTTTTTTCATGAACTTATATATGGCGTTTGTTCTTCTCCTTTACCTCTCATAGTCTAGTTGGTCTTCAGTTTATCTAGTTTCTCCTGTTGTTTTCACCTTGGATCTTTGTACGTTTGCTAAATCCTCTTATTAGTTATGCCTGTGCATGGAACTATAAATGAATGAAGTTGTGCATCTCATTATGTATTTGCTTGCACTTGGTTTAAAAGTTTATACCTTAAGTTTTCTCTGTTTAAGCCAACATTTGAATATTCTATTTTTTTTGTGCAACTATATATGGTAAGGAGATAAAACAAGCAAAGAGCTGGTCCTCTACGTAAGTATAATATTATAACAAATAATAAGGAAGTCATGTTAAAGACAATTATTTAAGCATGATAATATGTTTCCTCTGCACAAAGGAAAAAAAAAGAAGAAAATAACAAGGACATTTATATAGAAATAATTGGTTCGGTAAAAGATAATTTAAGGCAATAATTTTTTCATTTAACCAACTATAGTTTATTTTTGGTGAACTTTGTAGGGGTTATTCGACGCTTGGCGATTTCGTAAGGAGAGTCATCTAATTAGTAGAGTTGATTTAATTTTGGGTCATCAATTAATAAACGTAATGGGCATTATCTTTCACGTTGAAAGGGACAAAATTTAAGATGACTAAATTGACAAAAAAATAAATAACTATAGCTCATTAGTACTAATCAGGTATGTTCATGGACTGTAACTGGGTTAGTAAATAATACTTATATGTTATGTAATTGGCGGTCTAGTAATAATTATGGCTCTGGTTACCAGTATTTGCTCAAGTGAGATGGAACACACTTTTTCATGTTATAACGAGTCAATGACCTTATAATTTTATCTTATGCTTTGAGAATTTTGTCACCAACAGTCCAACACTACTGCTGAGAAAAAGACTTGTAGTTATAAATTAAAGTTATATCAAATGTATCAAAATGTCTTTTAATTTTGTTGTCAAACACATGCCACACGTGCAAAGAAAGTTTTGCCCAAAATAAGTAATTTTTTGAAAAAAACTAAAAGAGAAAGTAGGATTTATTGAGGTTAAACGTGGAAAAGAATTCTTTTATAATATGATAGGATAAAACCAACAAAAAAAGGTAGTCTAATCCTATTAGGAATCAAATTCTATTTCTTCAACCACAGAATAACTAGTTCTTTTCCTGGAACAAGTTTTCATTATATTTTTTCTCTGGATCACAGCCGACCAAATTAAAGTGAGTTTGTTTGTTTGAAATACAGTTTTTGTGTTGTGATGGAGGAAATACTTATGGACATTCTGAGGTGAAGTGAGTTATTCGTTTCAATTGCGTCTCAAAATTTTGGAATACATTAATCTCTCAACCTTATTTTAAAGAAGAAGCATCTCAATCATGCCAAAAATTCCCAAAAAATGATTTTTGTCCATTGGGACCCTAACAGTCAATTATGGTGTTGTTCTGTATTCTCGTATAAGGAAGATATTCCCATATTTGATTATTGCAATTCAAATCCTAAGCCAATTGATGGTGTAAAATTCTTTTCTAGTTGTGATGGATTCTTTCTCATCGGAATTTGAACAACAACCTGCCGGATTAGTCATATGGAACCCTTCCACGCGCCAATCAATACGACTTCCCCATTCTAAATTTTCACTACAGATTGGATATGATGATGATAGGGGATCTACTTACGGAATGGCTTATGATTCCACCAGTGATGACTATAAAATCTTCAGGATTGACATATCAGGACAAATGAAATTCTCGCACTGAAAAATGGTTCCTGGAGGATAATTGATGGTAAAACCTCAGGCAGGACAGATAGGAGAATTTTTGGCATTTGTAGATGGAGCATTTCATTGGATTGGTTTCTTATCAAAGGTGAGTGTGGTTTCATTTAATATTTCAGATGAGATGTACGGAGAGATATCATTGCCCAGAAATAATAAGCTCCCAGCTCACTCTATCCCGCTGAACTTGAAGTTGATGTCTGATGTGGGCGTATCTTGGGGGTTTGTTATAAGGATGACAATAATCATAATTTATGGGCAATGAAAAAGTATGGTATTAAATATTCTTTGGATGAAATTGTTCACCATGCGGCGTCATACCGAAATATACGTTTTCAAATGATAAGTGTTACTCTGCTTTGATAAACAGAATTGGTTGACACCAAATAGACTGAGAACAGAATATATATACAGGATAATATCAAGTGATCCAATGTTTCCTCATCAGGATTATGATATTGGTGATGTTTTGGAGGTTGAAGGTGATGGTTATACGGAAACTCTCATCTTTTCCAAACTCCGTTAATTGAATTGTTGAGATAATTTTTATTTTTCAAATTAACTTAATTGTTCAATTTTCAACACTACTCTTAGAATGTTCAGCCAATTTTACCCTTTAGTTAGTATTGAAATTAGTTATTAATTAATATTTAGTTATTTTAATCATAAATTTGACAATAATTAATAAGGGTAAAAATGGAAAGTTATGCATAATTTGTGTCTTAATCTTTTTTTCTTAAAAGATGTGAAACCTCAACAATTCAATTAATTTGAAACGGAGGGAGCAGTACTTACTAAATGCTTTTGGTTCCAAAATTGATCTTGTTTTTATGGTTTACAATGGAACACCCTTCTTC
Source organism: Solanum etuberosum (assembly GCA_029582245.1). NCBI lineage: Eukaryota > Viridiplantae > Streptophyta > Magnoliopsida > Solanales > Solanaceae > Solanum > Solanum etuberosum. Next base: position 30,828 of record JAJONR010005505.1, on the reverse strand, counting down.
TATATTTTTATATGATTTTTATATAATTTAAGTTGTTAATTATTGTGATTTATATAGTGTTATTTTACATAATTTTCAGATAATATATGTTATTCTCTATCCTAATTTATTATTTATGTGCATGAATTCAATATATGTTATTTTTTCTGTTTTAATTTATATAACACAGATAAAATTTGGAGGATCTATCAAATTTTTGTATGATTTTTTGGTACTTGGATATAGGTTGTTATTTCGTATCACATGGTGTTCAAATTTTTCTTGGCTTTTCTCAATTATTTCATTTCATTTAAATGGGATGGATAATTGTTATTTTATTTCTGTGTTCCTATTTATATGTATCATTTCAGAATTTATGTCTTTTAAGAAATTAGATAAATTTATCATTGTATTCTTATTTAATGTTCTGTTGAAGTTAAATTTTTAATAAATAAAAATAAATTAATTTATTTTAATCAATTAAATTGAAGACGATGAAAGTGATAATACATCTATGAATGCATGTATACCATATAATTATGGAGGTAAGATTGATTCCTTGCTGGGCATCTAGGAATACATATATCATTTAGTTTTTTTATGTTGGGGAAATTCATAGTTTTAAAACTAATAATTCTCAAAGATAAAATAAGAAGAATATTAGTATTATTTATGTATTACTTTTGTAAAATGACAAAATAAATAACATATATTTTTAAATAATAGAGAAATAATAGAGATTGTAACCCTCATATTCTGAAATCAATGAATACGATTGTTATATTATTTCCTTGTCTTGATTAATTATTATTTTCTCGACTTGAATTTTATTTTCTACTATCAAAATTAACTTTTTAAAAGTGGTGTAATAACGATTAAGGTGAATATCGTTACTCTGGAGAATTACGTACTAAAATACTTTTCCGAGCCAAATTATTGTGCCAGGCTTGATGCAATAGTTGGTGTCTATTTGATAGTTTTGAGTTGTAGGAAATGTTGTTTAGTATTTTGGAGCTAATGTTGTTTGGTATTTTGGAGCTTCCTCCATACCCAGAGCTCGAACCTGAGACCTCTGATTCTGATTAAGAGTAAAACAATTCCACCACTACACCACAACCCATGTTGGTGATGTGTTATTTTCTTATTGTTACATTTGTACCTCTTTATTATTATTATGGCTTTTCTTGTTTGCATGATAAAGAGTTGATCTCGAACCATATACAATAATACAGTTGGTAAATGAAAGGGGTTTTCCTAATGATAATATTAACAATTGAACCGCAAATGATTAAAAATACACCATTTGATTTCTCATATATTTGTTTGTTTAAGATTTTTAGAAAAAAGTGTTTTTAAGCAATTGCTTTAAGCTAAAATAACCAAAAATAAGTCAAAAATTCTAACTATAGCTTTTAGTGTAAGTTATGCCCATCCAAATGGATTCTTCAAGTCATAAGACAAAATGACATATATCTTGTGAAATAGAAATAAATGGCACCATATTCACTACATAGACAGAATCATGACAAGACGGTAAGCTATGATGTTTTTTTTTTGTACTAGTTTTTGGGAAAAGATGGCGTGTGCTTGATCTTACTCTTATTTTGTAAAGTAAAGAAATTGTTTTTGATACTCTCTCAATTTATATAAAGCATATAAATTAAAAATCAAATATGTATAATACAACAGCGAGAAAAATCATGTTGAAAACAATTAGAAAGAGAAGTAGAAATAACAACAAATACTTAATAAATAACTGAAACAAAAGAAAAAAAAAATTAAACAAATATGACATTGTCACTTGGACTTTGTTTAGGTAAATTTAAAATCTAACTAAACTAGAAAGACTTGTGTTCAACCACTTTTACTGTCTCATGGCTTATGGACGTCCATGTAGTGACAAAATAGATACTTTTACATTTTATAGGAAGAATAAATAAATTACCTCTAAGCCTTTTTGAGTTAATTGTGTTTAAAATAATTCTTGAATAGAAAATTTTCCACAAATTAAACAACATGAGGAAAAGAATAATAAAATTCAAGGTCTTAATCATAACTATTAGACTAGACAAACTTAATTACTACTATGTTAAGCCAAAATATAGTGGGAGAGTTGGTGATATAGGCTGTAAATGTGGTTGTCCTAATCATATGATATGAATATTGGGCGATCACCGATCAGCAAGATTAAAATGAATGAGCACTTACCTATAAATGATCCATAGCTTATATACCCCCTCCGACTATTTTCTGTTTGTTCAGTATTGACTCGGTACATCTCTTGATCAGGAGTAATAAATAAAATGACAGTTTTACTATATTATCTTTTTGAATATAATAGATTCAATGGCTTAGGAAATGTATTTGGGAAAGATTATAGTTGATAATAAGGGTAACTTAGAAACTAAGCGATGAATTGTCTCTTGATTTTTCAAACTGAACAAATAAAAATGGACATTTTTATTTTTTAGTAAATATACAAGTAAAAGTGAAAATAGGATTACTAATATTGTTTGGTTGTTGTTCAAATAAAATATGGGTCTTGGTGGCAGCCATGAGTCAAACTATATAATGCGTACATAGGTTTAACGCTAAATTTAAATGGTAAACGATAAAATTAACTCTAAATTAATGTTTCGTACAAAAGGATATGTTTTCATGAAAATGTCTTTTCTAAAAAATAGACAGGTTTGTATTTACTATTTGTTAGAATCTTTTGTTATTATTCATACATAAATTTATGTATAACAGTAAAGTTATTGAATTCAGGTAAATTTGATAGGGCTACATCGATACATCCTCCTCTTTGTTTGAATATGCTTAAGCCTTAAAGCCACCTTTAGGGTCTTATATGAGTAATATATATGGTCTTTTATATATATATATATATATATATATATATGCGAAGACAACTCGAAAATAGCATATTCAATTTACATGTATGTTTGGAGATGGAGGCTATGAAAGTTGGGGGTGGGGGTGGGATGGAGAAGAGTGAAATATTACGACACCTGTTTTCTGTTTCAATGAGGAAGTCATTTTCCTCGTTATTAAGAAATTTGTTATTTTTCAATAAATTTGACCAACTATATATAAGAAAACTGGAATCTATCTTCTAAAAGAAATTCAATTAATCCTCCTAAATCTTTTAGCAACACAAGTACTTAACCAGTTAACCTAGTTGCTTTCCTAAAACAAATACCAAAAAGAACAAAGAAATATACAGAAAATGTGATTACATAATTATATATATATATATTAAGTATCTTTTAATTATTGGATTTGGTGACATTCGATCGTGTCATAGATATCCCATAATTGTCACGTTGATGTCACACTAATTATCTCATTCATCAAGGGAAGGGGATCAATAAGATATGGTGCTAATCTATGGTTGTTGAATAAATAATTCTTAACAGGTTGTAAGATAATCAGAATAATACAAGAATATACTGCATGGAAAAATTTAAACAAAAGATTAATCAGACTCCATTGTCCTTACATACACTTAAAAAAGAAAGAGCTATTTGGTTGAGGATAAACTTAGACAAATATAAAAAAAAAACCACTTTCGTATTTTTGTGTCAACGTATTTTATTAATTACTAAACCACACTCTTGGATGTGTATTAACTTTCAAATTGAAGCGATTAATCACACTCTTTCATTTTTACTTATCTCATTTAACATATCAAGAAAAGACAATTTTTTTTCTTCATGTTTTACCCTTAACATTAAATACTATTCTACATATCATTTTTCAAGATCCAATACTAAACATTAATTAATAGGGATAATATGGTAAAATACTTGTATCCAGTGGCGGATCCAGGTTTTTCATCGTTCGAAAAATAAAAATATAAACGTGTGATTAAGCACGTTTGGATTTTTTTTTGGTTAAAATCTACTTTTTTTTAAAAAAAAAAAGTGAAAGATTGGTCCTGAAACTAAATGAAGAGAAGGTAAAAAATAAAATGACAACAATGGCATTCGAACCCTAGACGTGAGGGCCAATCTAAAAGTAGATCTACCACTACGTTATAATTTACTGCTTGTTCATGATAGGGTTCAAAATTATTATATCTACATAAATTCAGAAAATTTACCTTATATATATATATACAGTGTAATTTTTTGCCGAGGGGATTCAGGTGACCCCTAAGACTACGTGGGTCCGCTCCTACCTGTATCAATAATTATTTTCTTAATGGGTTTGTCAAGTTAAATAGTGACACGTAAAAGTGAATGGATGGAGTATTAAACAAGAAAATGACAAGAATATTGTTAAATAATCTCAATTTGCAAAGATAAAGGAATCTTGGTGTGTCATGGATATTGGCACCAGGTGATTAATTATATTTATTACTATATATATTGGTGATCTACGAATGTTGGTAGTATTAATTAATTAATTACACACTGAGAATGATATAAAGTATTTAAATATGAAGTGATTATTAATAAATAGAATAATACGAACATGATTAAACATGTGAGGACAAAAAATATAATTAGAATATTATAATTATATAATTTTGTAATATAAAAGGAGTAAACAAAAATGGGTTCACGTTAAAATATGAGTAGTTAAGCCGAAAACCAACCACTCTATACTATAAAAATATGAGCCAAATAAAGTGGATGTGAAGCATTATTTTAAATAAATTGATGTCTTACTATTCTAAAACATAAATATATTTATAATCATATTTAACTTATTAAAATGATTAATATTTGAAAGTGAAACTAGCATTTATTTATGATTATAATATAATACAAATATTAAACTTTATTCACATTCGAGATGGGATCAATGAGGCATGAACATTGCTAGCAACCATGCTATATCCATCACAAATTTGATGAACTAAACTCCAAAGATGAAATTATTTGAAATTCATATGAAATTTGCTCCTAAGTTCTAATTTATAAACGACAACTAATTTCTATGAAATTAAAATTGCAACATCAACAATTATAATGTTTTTATGAACAATAAGAATTGAGAGTAATTAGTTACTGTGAATAGTGAAATCAGAAACTTTGTTATATCTTGTTACAGAGTTGGTTATAGTTAGTTAAGGACTTAGAGCCTGTTTGGCATTGCTGCTAAAAACTGTTTATTTTCAGAAGTAATTTTTTAAAATAGCTTTTCAGAAAAGTGTTTTTTGTAAAAATATTAATATTAAGATTATTTTATAGAGAGAAACTAGTTTAAACATCTATTACAAAAAAGTAAATTAAAATTTTATTTTTATTAAATTAAAATGTTCATATTCAAATTTTCAATCATTATTATACATTTTTTGAAGGGTTGAAATCTTTAATTATTTTTTTTCTTTTTTTCTAATCTTTCAAAAATATTGTTGTTACCTTCTTCTTGTTTTCTAATTTTGTAAAATAATACGTAAAATAATAATACGTAAACGTAAAATAAAATATAAAATTTATTATATAAAAATAAAAAATAAAATTATTAAATGGAACTTAACCTAACATATGAGATATGTTAATTAATTAATAAGTGATATATTGGTATATATATGGGGAAGGGATATTTTAGTCTTGAAGAAAATAGTTTTTTATTTCTGCTTCTGCTTTTTTTAAGAAGTAGAAATTTTTAGCTTCTTCCCAACAACAGAAAAACTGCTTATGCTTCTATTTAAAAGCAGTTTTACAGATTTGTCAAACACCTATTTTTTCAAAAAAAATATTTTTTTCTCAAAATAAGTAGTTCTGGCTCTCAACAACAATAACAAACATGCTCTTAATAGTGAATAATATGATCTCAATACAATTCTCAATTTCTCATTATTATTAGCCTATGAATTGATCTAGCTGATCACCATTACTATAACTAAATAAATGTAAATTCTTAATAATCATTTAAGGCTCAAATTTCACTAATCGTTTGTATTTCCCCCCAAGATAATCTGACTTCTCCAAGATAAAAACAAATATTATTGAATTCCACACCAAAAATAAGCAAACAAAAACAGCTGGCAATTATATCCAGCAATTCTTTCCTTACTTGTCCACTGTCGTGTATCACTTTTTTTTTTTTTTTTTAAATAAATAAATCTGGTGGCTGTATCTCACACCATTTAACAAGTATATATGTAGTATAATATACAATGTTATAATTGTGTAATAATATAGTTTCGGAAACTATACTAGTTAACTAAACCAAATACTCCCTCCGTTTCACAAAGAATGGTCTAGTTTGACTTGACACGGAGTTTAAGAAAATAAAGAAGACTTTTGAATCATGTGGTCCTAAATTAAAGTTATGTCAAATGTACAAAAATTTTCTTTAATCTTGTGGCCTTAAACATGCCACGTGGAAAGCTGAAATTAAAATGTTACCATAAAAAGAAAAAGGTCATTATTTTTGAAACAAACTAAAAAAGAAAGGTCATTTTTTTAAAAACGGAGGGAGTAAGTAAAGTTGGACGATTATTCTTAGTATACTGAACAAGTAAATATAAATGGAGAGTAAGAAGAATAGCGGAAGTATACAATATACTTTTGGCCTTATCAAAGTCAAAACTTTAGACAACAATCTATAATAAACACATTTTAGTCAACTCTAAAAGAAGATAAATAACCAATTTGATTGTACATCAAATGTGCCTAACTTGGTGAAATGGGTGCTAGGCCAAAAAAAACTTCCCAAAAAGCTAAATAAAATAGAAATTGTGTAACAAAAATGTGTCTCACATTTGACTTTGCCATGTTATAAGGGAAAATTGTATAAAATAGCAAACTATTAATTCAAATTAAATGCTATAATCATAGTTTGATTTAATTGTAATATGTAGCAAACAGTTGTCATTCGCCTCTCTCCCTGAATTTCTCGCTCGCCACTCTCGATTTGTCGCTGCCAGTCTCTCCCTCGCCTCTCTCACTTTATACAAACACAAATGTATAAAATACGTTTGTGTTTGTATAAAGCTAGAGAAAACTGTATATATACATATCTTTTCGTTCGCCTCTCTCCCTAGAGAATCTTGCTCGCCACTCTCCCAGATCTCGCTCGCCACTCTCACTCGCCTCTCTCACTTTATACAAGCACAAATGTATAAATTGCGTTTGTGTTCGTATAAAGCGAGAGAAAATTGTATATACAAATACAAATACATATATTTTCGTCCTATACACTTATAATTATACAAATACAGATCTTTCCCTGCCTAGTTTTCTTTTGTCTTTCTCTCTTTCTCGCTTTATACAAACATAGATTACACAATTGATTCTTTTGTATATGTATACCGAAACAGATTATACAATTGATTCTTTTGTATATGTATACCGGAATATACATATTAATAGCCATGCATGGCACATTGTTATATATAAAAAAATTCTCTCAATTCACATGTGAGACTTATGATAGACGTTTGATTATAAAGATCAATTTTTTTTTTTTATAAACCTGTAGTTGAAAATGGAGTAGTTGAAAAATAGGAAATTAAAGTGGGGATTACAACTCCTTAATTTCACTTGTCATACAAAGAAATATGACATGACATGCATGTGAGGCACATTGTAAAAGATTTCCTCATTTCCTCGTACAAGACATGTGAGACATATAGTAAGGGTTTGACTATATAAAATTATATATTTTTACTAATTTATTTGGATTTTTTAAAGCTAAAATAGTGTTTGTTTTTTATGTAAATTCTTCTATACTATATAAGAGGTACACAAGAGATGAGAAATTAGAATTCTATTCCAACACAATGTGTATACTAATTCTTATTAATATATTATTTAGATGTAATGAATATCTACTCCGCATAAAATACATAAAAATATTGGCTAAATTTTTAATATTTTTAACAAAATAATTGATTTGACGAAGTAAATTCTCTCAAAGCTTTTTAGTTTTTACTAAAATTTGACCCGAAAACAAAAATCTAAAAAGTTAATAATTTTTTTTTAAATAATATTTTTTATAGAAATACCCCAGAGATAAGGAAGGATCCATGCGAGTATATCGCAATATATAGATGAGATAACTATATAATTTTATTTTTTCATTCCTCCTTAGAGTCCTTATTTTTTTGTGCTCTTGTGATTCAAATTTTGAATTCGCAATCTTCTAATTAAAAGTGAGGAGCTCTCTTGTCAAGATGAGTATGATAAAGATTACTTCCTCAATCTCATTTTATTTGATATCCTTTTCTTTCTACTTCATTCCAAAAAACAAAAATGTAATTTTACTATAACTAAAAATAATTAATTTTAATATTTATTTTTACAGTTAATGAATAATTTACAACCACATAAATTAATCATATATTTAGATACTAGATAAATCAATGAATTATCTAAATTATTTGAGGGTAAGTACAAAATTCATTATTTATTTTAAAAAATATCATACTAAGTCAAATAATACTAAATTCTGCATTTATTTATTTTTTAAAAATATCATACCAAGTCAAATAGTAATATAAAAATGGAGAGCAGATAGCCTTAAATAACCGTTTTCCCGGATTATTAGCACTCCTAAATAATTTGGGAATCTAAATTAAAAAAACCGTAACAAACTTAAAGCTCTCAGCATAGTGCCAAAACAAACTATTTATTGTGCAGAAGGAGAGTGGCGAGAAAACGCACAACAGAGTATTTGCTGATCGATCAATCGACTAATTTTGAGAGAGGCGAAGCGCGTGATTAATTAAACCGTCAGTACACTGTGATCATCACAGTATAAGTACTAGTCGCAATGGCCGAAACCTCACAAAACGTGACTACTACTACTGCTACTGCTGCTTCTTTCATCCCTCCGCCTTCCGTTTCTGTTGTCCGTCGTGAGAATACTGCCGTCTCTGCCTCCGACTCCACTGTTGACTCCGTCGTCGTTCCATCCGTCGACGATCAGAAAGAACAAACGCCTGCAACTGCGTCTAGCAAAGGTAATGAATCATTAATGCGAGCGTTTTGTGTGTAATTTGAATTTTGACGATCGGAATTTGGAGTATATTGCATTGTATTGTATCTGTATGTTATTTGACTATTTGCATGTATGAATTTCGTGAGGTTTTAGGATGGAAATGGCGATTCAGATGCATTATTTTCTTTTTTCTGTTTGTGATTTATGATTTTCTCGATAATCGCTTCACTGAGTTGGTTGCGCTGCATTTTTCGTGAGGTTTACGGATGGAAATGGAGATTCAGATGCATTAGATTCTTTTTCTGTTTGTGATTTATGATTTTCTCGATAACCGCTTCACTGAGTTGATTGCGCTGCATTTTTCGTGAGGTTTACGGATGGAAATGGCGATTCAGATGCATTAGCTTCTTTTCTGTTTGTGATTTATGATTTTATCGATAACTGCTTCACTGAGTTGGTTGCGCTGCATTTATATTCAATTATTTATCATCGCTATCGAGAAATTTCATGTGATTTTTGTGCTCACGGGTTGATTTTGGTATTGGAGAAGGAAGTTTTGTTTAAACAGGCTACAGTAGAATTGCTGATTTAAACCTTTGTTTAGTCAATAATTGAGTTTACTTTTGAACTTATCCAGTGTAAGTGTACAATTGCATGATCCAAAATACATATGTATTTATATGTATTGTATTTTACCCTGCGATTATTAACGTAGAGTGTTATCCTGTCAAATTGAAAATGAATCAATCAACTATGCCTAAATTTCAAATTATGTGAGACCTGTTTTGTATATCCATTTTGCTCTATTCGGTTGTATTTTGTTCCACTTTAGAGGATTTATTGAACTGTATTTATATTGATTGTCAATCTACGATGTCCTTCCTCTGTTCTGTGGAGATGCGACTGTTTTTCTTGTTGTTGCAAAACGCATATATAGATGAAGTAACTTTTAAAAAGAACATGAACAGATAAAAAGAAAATGCTAATGGAGGGATCTTGTTATTTGGATTAGTTGATAAGATGTTGAATGCTTGATGATTCCATGTTTATGTAGGAATCCAAATCATGCATAGAGCTCATACTTGTCATCCTTTGGACCCTTTAACTGCTGCTGAGATCTCTGTGGCTGTGGCAACTGTTAGAGCTGCCGGTGATACGCCTGAGGTTTTTAATTAATCACCATCTCTTTTTCATCCATTTGTTGTGTAGAACAACCAAAAAAGTATTAGCTGAACAACAGGACATCTTTTGCTCTAAATTTCCACTAACTCTTCTTGTGTCTTTTAACTTTTTGCAAAAACATTTTAGGTCAGGGATGGCATGCGCTTTGTTGAGGTGGTTCTCTTGGAACCAGATAAAACTTTTGTTGCACTGGCAGATGCCTATTTCTACCCACCTTTCCAATCATCATTGTTGCCCAGAACCAAAGGAGGACTTCTTGTTCCTTCTAAACTACCTCCAAGGCGAGCTAGACTTATTGTTTACAATAAGAAGACAAACGAGACAAGCATATGGATTGTTCAGCTAACTGAAGCACATGCTGCTGCTCGAGGTGGACAACACAGGGGAAAAGTGATTTCATCAAAAGTTGTTCCAGATGTTCAGCCACCTATGGTAAGCACTTAACTCATGTTTAGAACTTCAAAAGATTAGAAGTACATGAACAGTAGATGCAGTTAGGTTACCAAAGAAATGATGTGGAAACTCTAAGTAAGAGCAATACAAAGTTCTTATTTATGTTTCGAGCTAAATGCTTTCACCCTAAGCTCTAATAATTACGCATGAATTTCAAGCATATTTGTGACGACATCATTTGTCATCTTTTGGTATTCTTTAGAATGTTCAGTTGGCAAGATCCACTAATTAATTTAAGAAAATTTTAATGTAGTGAATACCTCCACCATCCTAATGGAACATTTAATTGAATTTCCTTGTGGTAATTTTTGTTTCTTTAGTTTCTATCAAGTACACTGGATATGTTGTTGTTGTGGTACTATCAAGTGGTCTTGTAATACTGGTGTTCTAGAGATTCTAAACACTATGAAACAAAAGAGTCAGTAGGATTATAGGAAACAGGGAGAAAGCATATCAGCCAAATTGAACATTCTATTCTGATTCCAGAAGCTGATCAAGTGTACCTATACATGCAAGTTGAGCAATTGATTCAATCCAAAGATAAGTGGAGCTAATCATATTTTTTTCTTTCCTTTCGTAATGCCTTTACCTATTTGTGTATTTGCCCATCCTATATATATATTTTTATTTTCTTATATTAATTCACTTATTCTTTCTTCTTAATGATGAACTGTGTTTTCTTTCCCGTCATATGGAACATAGAGCATACTTATATACCAAAAGGAGAACAAAATTTGCATAAAAAGTTCTGCTTTAAGTTAACCCAAAACATGTTAAAATTTACAAATTTTAAGTTCTTTGGCTTAAGTGAGTTGTATATGTGTCATCTCTTTAGATTTCAGTAATCCTCAGTTTTTACAAATGATCTCAACTTTGTTCTGAATGTAGGATGCACAAGAGTATGCTGAATGTGAATCCGTTGTTAAAAATTATCCTCCGTTTATTGAAGCAATGAAGAGAAGGGGTATTGATGACATGTACCTTGTGATGGTTGACCCCTGGTTAGTTGAAATATTCTTGAATTTTCCCATTCCTTCTCCTTTAAGAACTGTTTTTTAAAATATCATTGCATTTTTACCTGAATATGTTTCCTACAGGTGCGTTGGTTATCACAGTGAAGCTGATGCTCCTAGCCGCAGGCTTGCCAAACCACTGGTATTCTGCAGAGCAGAGAGCGACTGCCCAATGGAAAATGGATATGCAAGACCAATTGAAGGAATACATGTGCTTGTTGATGTGCAAATCATGCAGGTGATAGAGTTCGAGGACCGCAAACTTGTACCTTTACTTCCAGCTGATCCACTGAGGAATTACACTGCCGGTGAGACAAGAGGAGGGGTTGACCGAAGTGATGTGAAACCCCTACAAATTATTCAGCCAGAGGGTCCAAGCTTTCGCGTCGATGGGAACTACGTACAATGGCAAAAGGTATATTCTTTTTCCAGTCTGATATGCAATGAAGGATTCTTTGTCTATATAATTAATGTGCAATTCTTTCACTTTATGTATGACAGTGGAACTTCCGAGTAGGTTTCACCCCTAGAGAGGGTTTGGTTATACACTCTGTGGCATATCTTGATGGTAGCAGGGGCCGAAGATCCATAGCCCATAGGTTGAGTTTTGTGGAGATGGTTGTCCCCTATGGAGATCCAAATGACCCACATTACAGAAAAAACGCATTTGATGCAGGAGAAGATGGTCTTGGAAAGAATGCTCATTCACTTAAGAGGGTAAGTGACAATTCTATGGTTTAATTGTGCATTCGATTTTTAACTGTAAATGCTAATATAACTGAAACACCACTGCAGGGTTGCGATTGTTTAGGATACATAAAGTACTTTGATGCCAACTTTACAAATTATACTGGAGGAGTAGAAACCATCAAAAATTGTGTATGTTTGCATGAAGAAGATCACGGGATGCTTTGGAAGCATCAAGATTGGAGAACTGACCTTGCTGAAGTTAGACGGTCTAGACGACTGACAGTTTCATTTATTTGCACTGTGGCCAATTATGAATATGGATTCTATTGGCACTTTTACCAGGCAAGAATAAGAAAATCATTATCAGGAAATATTCATTTGTTTACATGTTCTTAGGAAATCAGGTGACATTTAAATGTTATCACATTTTATTTAGACCATTTCAGAGAATAGAAAGCAAGTAGAAGTAAGATAAGAATTTCTTGTAACTGTGGTCGTGTTTATGATTCTCTTATGCTTTCTAAATGAAACTATATTTCGGTAATGCGAACAAATGTTATCCAATTTGCTTAATTGATCTAGATTCAAATAATGGCACTGTTATTTGGGCTATTTGCTTATGCTTCTATATCTTTATTCTTTTTTTGGGGGTGGGGCATGGGGGAGAGTTGGAGGGCTTAGCCAAAGACAATGGTGAGTAGCAGAAGTTTTCATCCATCCCCCAGAACTTTCTTGATTTGTTCTCATCTATTATGCCTATGTATTTTCTGATCATAAATATGTTTAGCTCTACCGACCATTTTGAAATGATACGTACACTTTGTGGCTGCAGGATGGGAAAATTGAAGCAGAAGTCAAACTCACGGGAATTCTCAGTTTGGGAGCATTGCAACCTGGAGAATCTCGAAAATATGGCACCACAATATCACCAGGATTGTATGCACCTGTCCATCAGCACTTCTTTGTTGCTCGGATGAATATGGCAGTTGATTGTAAGCCAGGAGAAGCACACAATCAGGTATTTTGTTGAACAAAAGTTTGCTTGTGCATCTGAAAGTTAAGTAATTTCATATCTCCAGTTTCCAGTTCTTAACTTCTTTATTCTGAGTATTTCTCCAGGTTGTTGAAGTAAATCTCAAAGTTGAAGAACCTGGGAAGGAAAATGTTCACAATAATGCATTCTATGCCGAAGAAACACAGCTTAGGTCTGAATTGCAAGCAATGCGAGACTGTGATCCTTTATCTGCTCGTCATTGGATTGTAAGAAGCCTTACCTGACTGTATCCCCTTTCCATTGATAGAAACAGTATTTCATGTTGCTTTCCTAGCAGAGTCTGCTGAGATATTATGTACTCATAGTAGAATGTGATCCTTAAACATGACCACTGACTGTTGAGAGAGCTAATGTCCTTGGTCATATGACCAATTGTTGTGTCTTTTCTAGATTAGAAAAATTCTATTACAAGCATTCCCTCTCCCTAGTGCTGTAGCCATCAATTTGACTGGGAACATTTGATTTGTAGGTTAGGAACACAAGAACATCCAACAGAACAGGTCAGCTAACAGGGTACAAGCTGGTACCAGGTCAGAACTGTTTGCCATTGGCTGGTCCTGAGGCTAAGTTCTTGAGAAGAGCGGCATTTTTGAAGCACAATCTGTGGGTTACACAATTTGCACCTGGAGAAGATTTTCCAGGGGGAGAGTTCCCTAATCAAAATCCACGTGTTGGCGAGGGATTAGCTTCTTGGGTTAAGGAAGATCGCTCTCTGGAAGAAAGCGACATTGTTCTCTGGTTAGTTTCTTGGCAACCCTCAAATTATGTAATTAAATTGGAGTTGCAGTCTTCAATTGTTTTGCAAATCATCCACACTCAATTTTCGTTACTCTCCAGATCTGCAACTTCAAGTTCTTAGGATAATCCTTTGTTAAATACGTGTTTGAGAAATTACCTATTCCTTGAAGTTCTGATCCACATTGTTTATCACAGGTATGTTTTTGGAATCACGCATGTTCCTCGATTGGAGGACTGGCCTGTTATGCCTGTTGAACATATTGGCTTTATGCTTCAGGTATTCCGGAGTCACAGATGTTATGTGCTTATGTTATATTTTTGTCATCATCTAACTTCTGGTTATATATGGTGTTTACCTTTTGATGTATTGTATTTGCCAATTTGAGTGCAATTACTCAATTCACTATATTGGTTGTGGTTATGATAAAATATTTAGTCAAACATAAACTTAGAACTGAATATTGAAATATCAGCACTGGAATTTAAAGATCTTTTTCAAGTTGTGTATCTTGTCATTAACCTATTATATGTAGTTTATGTGAGTTTCACATATTTAGTGTTAAATCTAAGAGAGTTGTGAAAATTGACGGCTAAAAAGGCCGACCTCCCTAATTAATTCTGTACTGAAACATGACTGATTGATCAATCAGTAAAATGCTGAAACATGGATTTATGATTTAGGTTCCAGTTGTCATTAAAACCTCTCCAGTTTAAGTAATGCTTATTTCTGTCTGGTGCAGCCGCATGGATTCTTTAACTGTTCTCCCGCTATAGATGTACCTCCACCACGGGGATGTGACTTTGAAAGCAAAGACAGTGATGCTTCAGAAAATGGTGAATCAAAGCCTACTACCACTGGTTTGACTGCCAAGCTTTGAAGGGTTTTGGGTTCATAAAGTAGTCCTTTCGTATTATCTGCTGCGCATACACACAACACGCAAACTTCAATTTCTTTTTTCTTTCAATAGAGTCCTGAAAGTTGGTGCTGCCACATGGATAGTGCTACTGTAAATGACATGTTTTAGCAAAACATGTACTGTTCATTGACCTTTGATCATTCTTATTTCGGAAAACTAATATTTCTACGTATTCAATGCACAACCAACTTTTTACATGCGTGTTGATAATAGCTGTTGAATTTGGTGTGTTTTAACTTTTGATTATATGTGAATCTAAGAGATATCAAAGTCAGACTAACTGAACTTTGAAAAATGCAACAGCCTAGTTAGTAGCTTGTTCTTGGTGTCATCTAATCTTAGATTTAGTCTAATGACAGCTTAGTTAAAAAGTAAGTTAAGGACAGTATGTTCTGTTTGACAGATAGCATGAAGTAATATTTGACCAAATAAACATATTAATCATTAAACAAAAATGCAACAACAAATTCATTTTTAATCTAAACTCCTGAGATAATGCAGTAATAAGGAACTGCACTTTTCGCCAAAACTTGACAAAGATGGAAGTTTTGTACATTTGTATGTATATATAAGAAGATTAAATTTACAAAATTCTAGATATGGTGGAACACATCCCCACTCAATGTATTATTATTATTACTGAAATTTTCTTCATTCTTGATCCCAACATAAGGATACTGAATCAGAGAATCAATTTTGTTGTCAGCATCCCATTCCAACATTTCATTCATCCGAATTCCAGCAGAACTATAATGGCTAATCATAGTATTCGAACTGTTACTTGTACTCATTCTTGAAGTTGAGCTATCAGAAATTTCACTCTCTGTTGTCATGTGTCCATGTTGGAAATTTGAGCAAAACCCAAAATCTTGATTCCCTTCAATTTGGTTGTGATGATGAACATAAGGTCCAATTGGATTCACATTTGCTTGGAACTCATACAGAAACAGAGGATCAAACACTTGTTTACTGACAAGTTGGTTTCTTGAAACTTCTGTTAACTGTCTAGTAATTGCTTCACTGTTGAAAATTATTTTACTATTGAAGTGAAATGGTTGCTCTATTTCAGCTGAATTTGACATATTTGGGAGCTTGGGCATCACCAAACTTGAGTCCTTATCTGTACAATTTGTCTCATTTCTTACTTGGTGATTTTCACTTAGAGGCTTGTGGGTATTTGGATCAATCCCTTGCTTTATTAGCTTCTTCTTCAAATTTGAATTCCAGAAATTCTTTATCTCGTTATCTGTTCTCCCCGGTAATTTTGCTGCAATTTGTGCCCCTCTGGGCCCAAAAAATGTAACAAATAAACACTTGTCAAAACAACCCAAAAGGTGAGGGAAATTAAACAAGTGAAAAAAAAACCATCTTTAATTAAAAAAAAAAAATTGGTCTTTATACCAACAACAATAACATACTCAATATAATTCTACAAGTAGGTATGACTACGCAACTTTATTTACCTTGTGAAGGTAGAGAGGTGAATCTGATAAATCCTCGGTTCAAGTAAAGCATAATGAATTCACGTATGGAAAGAAAAATACAGTAATGCAAATGAGAACAAACAACAAGAAGATAATATATTAATGACCTGTTTCCAAGAACTTTGTGTAGAGTAATGATCATATCCTCTTCTTCTTGTGAAAACATTCCTCTTTTAAGATCAGGCCTTAAGTAATTTATCCATCTCAATCTGCAACTCTTTCCACATCTTTGTAAACCTACAAGAATTTCTCACACAATCAAAATTTCATCATTTCAATTCCATTACTATATAAGTCAGTCCAGTACACAAAGCATCCCACATTAGCAGGGTAGGAGTGTAATGTAGGCAGTCTATCCTAATACAAGCATTAGTGGCTGACTGCTTCCACGACTCAAACCTATGACATAGGTCACACAGAGATTACTTTATCATTTGATCCAAATGAAATGGTAAGAATATAATACCAGCTAGCTTAGGGACTGAACTCCAGCATCCAACACCAAATCTAGTGATATAATTGTACAATTTTTCATCTTCTTCTGGTGACCATAATCCTTTCCTTGTTTTTTCCTTAACAAAAACAGAGTGGCGCCCCATTGGACTACGATTTTCAAAAAATTTAATGGTTGAATAAGAAATAAGAATAGTAGATCATATTCGACGAAAGAAAAACAAATAGTATAATTGAAATCTAAATTACAAGGTTGTAACTTTCACGAACAATTATATATTCAGGCTAATATATAATTTGAAGAATTTAAGGTTGAAGAGCTAGAGAGAAGAGAAGCTGGGTGAGGCAATTAAGTGGTTTTTACGCAAATTTGGTGATGCCTTATGGATTGTATATTAAGATATCTTTGGGGCTCTTTATAATTATTCTAACTTTCGAGGGAAAAAATGAGGAAGAATAAACTAAAGTAAATATATTATTCACTTTGGGTGAAGTCCGACGGTATTTTTTGAAAAAGACTCACACCATTAAGAAATCTTACATCTTATACTTAGCATCAATTAATTAATAGTAATAGCTTAACTGCCGTTAAAAATGTACTCTTTGTAAATGTCCCTAAAGCTTTTAGCGACATTGAATTCAATGGCAATTAACTAACGCCGGTGAATGTTTTAGCCTTCTTTGTTATTGCGTATATTTATCACCCCTGAAAGGTGTTTTTGTTATAGTATTTGTCAATTTTATCAGATATCAAGTAGAACTTTGTTTCACACCCAACACTTTTGTATTTCACGAATGTAGGTATCGAATAATTAACTCTATCCATCAAGGTTAAGGCCACTATATTGGGGCAAAGAGTGATGGGAAAGGTATGGATTAAAGATTTAAGTTCTATGCGTTCAACCTATAAGCATTGAACCTATTATATTCTTAAAATTATGAATTCATACCAACTATATGTTATAATTTTAATAAACTTCTTTAAATATATTTATACTTCGCGTTGAAAATACTGAGTTCAAATAAATTCGATATTGCAACATTACATCCAATTCTAGATGCGAGCTTTATCTTTCAATAGCCAGCAAATTAACTACAAGATCATTGATCTCTACTCTTCATCATTTCGAATCATATCCAAAAGGTTTTGTAACTTTGTCTCAAATTAAATCTTGTATATTTATTGGAAAAATAATTAAATATGTATGTATAATAAAATTTTACGACCCATAAACATTAAATTTAATATATAGTCTTTAAATTCGAAATTCGTCTTTTTTAAGGAATTATAGTCTAGGATCAATTTCTTTCACAAACAATACTAATATAAGATATTATGAGGTGTCGGTAGTACGAGGATATATAAGGAGATTATATTGGACCATTTCTTGTTTTTATTTGACACTCTTTTTTTTTTTTTTCTTCTAAAAAATTCAGTATGACATTCTTAAATAAAAAGGAAAAATTACTTTATCTATCTTTTGGGACCATTTTTTTCGATAGGAAAAAGAACCAAGTTTTTCAAACTTGAAGAAAGACGTTACGCAAGGTGAAATAAAAGGAAATTTAATGCATTTGGACGACTTTTGTCATTTATCTACGTAGATTTAATTTATTATGTGGTATCTAGAACACATTAACTCGATTAATTGATACGTCCACCGAAGGTGGGTTTAAAATTTGTATGGTGATCTCAAGTTAATATGTAATAATAATTGAGTTCATCGTCATGCAGATTCACATGTGCTTGTTTTCTATAAAAAAATCATTAATTCTAATCAGAACTCAAACTCGAAATATTTAATTGAGACTTAAAAATGAAGAAATATCATAAATCGCGATCACATCTCTTGATGGTTGTTGTACATATATATGACATTTGTGGATGAGAGTGAAAATGAATAATATGAAGATCGACCGACAAAAAAAAGTCTTTGGTCCTTGCATATAAATTTGACTCTTAAACAAAGAAAAACTCAAAAAGGGATTTGGGTGATGTAATTTGGGTTCGTATAGTACTTAAAAATGGATATTTTGTTGGTGGGACGAAAAAGGAACAGATACTAGCTAGCTACGTATAGCAATTTTAGTTGGAAATATTTCAAGTATATTATATGCTTGCTTGCATGCAAAGTCATTCTTAGTGAGAAATAATATATTTTCAAGATTTCATTATTAGAACTTGAAAACAAACTCATACTAGTACGGTCATTTTTCCTATTCAAAAGTTAACCAAATTTGTAGTTAAATACAATTATTAGTGGCGGAGCTAGCCAAGATATTCACTAAGGGGATTTACTATATGTGAATAATGTAAGAAGCCACGAAGGAATTCAACATTTAAAAACTAAGGGTTTTTTTTAACTTATTTTCTTGTGTTCAGTTAGAGAAAATATTATCTCAAAAGCATTTAGGTACAATCTAGATAACTACTATAACCCTGGGCTCAATACTGAATCCCGAGACCCGACTTCTACCGGGCTACCTCGAGACTCATAATCCCAACACTTGACCCGACTCGACCCAACCACGAGACGAGACTCCAAATCCAAGACCCAACACCAACACCAACACCAACGTAACATGTAACTTGGTCGAGTCTCGGATCGAGGGTTTGGTCCTTTGTAGATTTGGGGTTGGGTCTCAGCTTGTGTCATTGTTTTGAGTTATTTTTCTGAGTTGGAGTCGGGTCCAGGTCGGAGAGAGTCTCAGATTGGGAGTCAAATCTCTTGTTAGGGTCAGGTTGGGGTTAAATCTCGTGTCAGATCCCAAGTTGGGGCGGGTCTCGTATTGGGCCATATTGGGTCGAGTTTCAAGTCAATCGAGGGTGGGGTTGCATTACAAGGTGGTAGATTGAGGAGCTAGGGGTCAGGAACGTTTGGTGAATTAGGTGGTGGGGGTCGTGTGACTGAAAGAGAATTTACAAAAATGTTTTCCCTAGCTTCTTTTAATAGAAAACTCATTTTCCTTAAATTGGAGAAAAATAAATTTAGTTAAAAAATATTTTTCAAAATATTTGAGCCAAACAAATATGGAAAAATAAAAATAAAAAATTACTCCCTACCAAACATACCCAAAATTGTATAAGATTTACTTAGTTCATAAAGGGCCCTACCTTGAAAAATCACAGGAATCATTGGTGACTTTTTTTACTTGGAAAAGATCAATATTACTTAAGTTTGCCATTTTTGTATTGAATTATGCGGTACGTAAGATTACAATTTACAAATACTCCCACGCCATACCATTTCATGTGAGGTGTTTGACTAGGATAATGGGATACCAACTTTATAAAAAAAAAAATTAGACTTGTGATTTAAAATAAATCACACATTATAAATTATTTGATTAAAAGATAAATGAGAAATTCAAAGTGAATTACATAGTATATGCATCACCAATGCTATTAAATGGGGTTGCAATATTTCTGGAAGAACATAATATGGTTTTAGAGATTACTTTAATAACAAATTAGAATGCGTATAAGTTATATCAATGTATGTGTTGTTAATCTGTATTACTAAGATACTTAGAACAATAATTTTGGAGAAGCTTGGTAAGAAATAACAAAGTTTTAAAGAGTATTTTCAAAACTGGAAACTTACAAATAGTATAGAAAATAGAATCTGAAGCAGATTAGAAATAATATACGAAATATTTTTCTCAAGAAGAAAATCGAGCCCACACTGAATTCAAAGTGTTTTCGTAAGGAAATTATTCCCCTGAAGTATACCCGAGGTTAATGAAATATATCCTTCAGGATATAACGATCTTACTCACCGGTGTATTGGTACCTAAAATCATGGTGTCTGCAAACCACTCAACGACAGTAAAAGACACTAGAATTTATTTGTGGAGAAGTAGAAGAAGTTCTGAAGTTCAAAAAATTCGTTGTTTGGAAAGAGGAAACTCCTTTATTTATAGACAACAAGGGATAATGTGAACAAGTGTTTAATGTGCCTTATCGGAAAAGTCAAAAGTTATAATCCTTTATAAAAATCACAACCTTACGGAAAAGTCGCAACTTTTCATATAAGTCACAACTCTTCAGAAAAGTCACAACTCTTCAAAAAAGTCACAACTATTCATAAAAGTCACAATTTTTCATAAAAGTCACAATTCTTCATTAAAATCGCAACTTTTCATAAAAGTCACAAATCTTCGTAAAAATCGCAATTTTTCATAAAAGTCACAACTTTTTAGAAAAATCACAACTATTCATAAAAGTTATAATTTTTCATAAGAGTCACAGCTTTTCCTTTTTCATTCATACCTTTTAAAACTCAGCAACATGTACAAAGCCATGTATTAGCTTACGGATATATAGAATGTTGAATTATAATAAGTTGCATTTGGAATAAGTGTGTGTATATAAAAATATAAAAAATAAAAAGCGCCTCAAATAGGCATTGATGCATAATTATTAATCCAATTAGTATTATTATTCTGTCATGTAAGTTTATAACTTTAATACCTAAAATACTATTCCATGAAAATATTTCTTCATATATAATCGACTGTTTTCTTTCCCTCTCTACTCCTCTTTGGCATTAGGAGAAAATCATTTCCTCTCTACTCTATGCCTTAAATGTAGATTTTCATTTTATAATTACCACACACGTATAGAGATGATAAAATTAGTTCATAAAATCATTACTCGCTCAACCAATTCAAGTTTGAGTTGATTTTTAACTTGCATATTTTCTAATTCAGTCTAATTCATTTCAACCCATTAAAAATTAGGCTTATATCTAGTCCAAATTGATTCATGAGAAATTTTGTCAAAGTACTTGAAAGACATTGTTTTATTTAGTATATGATATATATAACCATAATAGAAAAATAATAATACTCGTATATTGGACGGTAATTTTGATCCACATTTAAGCTCATTTCAGCTTAAGTAATTTTTGAGCGGGTTAATAACTCATCCATTTATTAACTCAATTCATTTTAATCTGCCCAAATTCAAACCAATCTTTAAACCTTTTTGTAGAAGCTAACTACATGAATTTGAGATTGAAACGAAAAAAACAGATCTAATATATTTAAAGTAATTAGGTCAGGGTGGTGGACCTATATTTGTAGATAATTAAAGTTGTGTCAAATCATAACTAAATTGGTCTTGATGATGGAGAATATGAAACTTTAGTAAACAAACAATCAATTACTAAATTGGAGGATTAGTGAAAGAATAGAGGTTTTTTTTCTTCTTAAGATACTCTAATATAACAACTTTGGACTTGAAGCAAATGGATTATTATGAAAGATGGAATATTGGAGGAAATTAGAAAGGGTTTGGGACCATATGGAATCTTAAAAGTAAGCAAACATTTTATAATAAGGATAGTAACCTTAGTTTGAAGTTAAGATGTAATTATTTGACCAGACATATCTTATGTACTAACCAAAGAATGAAAAATGATTATGTCACCGATCAGGGTTGTAGTGGAGTGGTAAGTATTCCTTCATTTTTAATCAGAGGTCTCGGCCGATTTGAGTCCCTCTGGGTACATAGTCGTCTTTGTTAGGGATCGCTTTATCCATCAATGTGGGACTTTCTGGCGTGATACCAGATTTAGTCGGGATCTAATGAGAATACCGGACAACAGATGGGAAAAAAAAAAGAATGATTATGTCAACTACTAAGCTGCAGACTATAATTCTTTTGTTTTTTGACACTCAATTTTGTGTTTTTGTTCATGCACACAATTTCTTTTTGAGTGTTTAGCTAACAACTAACATGTTACATGTTTGGTCCTAAATTAGTCTTTGATTATATGGATTATAGTGAGAATTTAAGTGTAAAGTATATTTTATACTCAATTAGCATTGTGGAATATCAAAGGTTTTATATTAGAGCTAGAGTTTATATGATTCATAAAAGTTTTATATTAGAGCTAGAGTTAAATATGATTAGACAGGACATGTCATATCTATGTAGATTATATTATCGAGGACATGACGCTAAATAAGAGGATATAAAGGTTGAAAAGTAGGCAAAAAAATCAGTAAGTAGTCGAACATAAGGACAAAGCTAGGGTACCAGAAGGGTTCATCTGAATTCCCTTAGTTGAAAAATATATATGATTTTGCATTCAGTTGTATTTTTGGTACCATATATTTATGTTATAATTGACTGGTTGCGTAGGAAAGAAACGTGGGGTAAAATTAGGATTCTAATAGGAAAGGAATATGTATAAAAAAGGTTTGTGCTCATAACTATTGCATTAAATTTATTTTAGGTAGAAGAAAATCGAAGCAATATAAAAGAAAATACATTAAAATCTTACTAAATTAATATTCGGTAAATTAACAATCTCTCTAAGATAATATTTTTATACGATTTCCATTTGAGCCAGTGAAAAAATCACTCATTTTTATAAGATAATAAGATGATATATTTTCAGGAGACCCCTATATAAATATATGGTTCCATCAATACTATAAATTACTAATTCTTTAAAGGTACATATCTAAGATAATTTAGTGAAATGTGATTTTATTATGTTTTTTTTTTGGTTAAAATTTAACACTAGTTGAATCTCATCTCTAACTTTTCTTATTGCATCCAAAAGTTCTGATGTTGCCACGATCAAATCTTTTTGAGTGCATGTGGAAATGATCTCTTTAGTACTCATATAATGTTTTACGTATTTGATCTCTCATAGTTGGTTTTGTGACACCTTTTAAATGCGAGTCATTTTTGGATATAGTTTTAAGAAATTTCTAGTGTTGCTTATAGAGTTTATTTTCTTACCATCATACATTGAATGTTTTTACTAAAAATACAATGAATAATATTTGATTATTAAGAAACAATGAATATTATGTACAATGAATTTATTTATACAATAAATCATTGAATTCTTGAATTCATTTTACAATGAATCAATTAACAAAAAAAAAATATTGCAATTAATCATATGCATACATTGTATTTTATGTATAATGAATTTTTTTATATGAATCCAATAAATAGGATACTTAATTTAGCAAGATACAATGATTTTGATGTATTTATTGTACTTTATGTATAATAAATTTATTTTTATGTAAATTCAATAAATATAATACATAAATTAGTAAGATACAATGGTTTTAATGTAATCAAAATTAACCTTCATTGAATCTCAAAACACTCTTTAAATTAATAAATATTAATTTATCGATTAAATAATACCTCTACAAAATAATAGTATTTTATAATCTTATCTATATTAATTTAGTGAGGTTTTAGTGAGGATAATAATTATAATATAGATATTAATAAGGAAATAGAAAAACATGATAACTTTAGTTTATGCAATTTTTCAGACAGAGAATAAGGAAAAAGAACTTAAAATCCGAGACAAAAGATAAATGAATTCCTTTGCATTTTAATAAAAAATTTAAACCCACGGGAATAGCCATAAACGATTAGAAATTGTACCAGATAATATTTAATATTTTTCCCCAAATGTTTATAAAACAATTAATTTGAATAAGTATTTTTTTTATGTTTATATTTATTCATATTTTAGCATTTATTTATAATGAGATAATACAATATACCTTTTAAATATCAATATTTATTACATTATTTAATATACTTTACCAAGGCAATGTAAGGCAACATAGGAAAAAATAGAAGAAAATGACTATATCAGTAATCTAATGCAACATTTGTAATTTTAATATAAGGAAAAACATTTCAAAATTTGACAAAAAAAAAAAATAGAAATCTCGGCCAAAGAAGCATGTCATGTCACTTTTCTCATTTTTAGCTTTATATATATATAAAATTATTATCTTAAAATTTGATTACTCAAACAAATTAAAATCTTGAATCTATGAACTTCAAATCCTTTTTTCGTTTATAGTTGTACTAATTATATAAATGAATTTTTGGGGTTGTTTTGAATTTTTTTACCGAAGTAAACTATTAATTCACCAAAATAATACTTTTTTAAAAAATTCAAAACTAGAATAAACTTATAACACAATAACGATTAGACATTATTTTATTTATAAAATCCAATATGCAAAAGTGACGGTAAACAGAATTGACGAACCATAAAATATTACCAACAGTAAAACGTTTTATAAGTAAATTGTTATCACAAATAACGTTAGCTTGTAATATCCGACAGTTTTTAATAGATTAAAATCTTGGATTCATAAATTTTAAATCGTTGCTCGTGAATTTTTAAGGTTGTTTTGGATTGAAAGAGAATGAGATTGACCTTTTTGAGATTTTTTCTTCTTTGAATTGATTAGGAAAAAAATTGAAATGGATTCATTTGATGTTAAAACTTAAAAGGCCCACTTTTGAATTAGGTTGAAACTTTTCGTTCATGGCCTAATGTGTGACTTGAGTTTCATGTTTGAATTGTTAGCCACATTTTAACAAGTTAACTTTGCGAGGTAGAAATTCAGGATATTTCAATACGTTACAATAAATGAAAATAGTGTAATGTATTGTTTGTTGAGGAAAAGCTATAATTATGTTAAATAACTTATGTTGTTATAAAAGAAATATTGATTGTTTAATCATGATCGGATTTAATCATGAAAATTGGTTGTTTGCTTCAATTTTCAGTTTATCAGTAAGGGTTTGATTCCTCCACGTTATAATCTTCTCCGCAATTTCCATTCCTTTCATGAATATTCTTCTCTCCTCATCTTCCTATTTATAAGCCATAATTTACTTCTATCCAATTTCTTTTCTTTTTTGAAAAAAAATCAATTCAGCAATGTCGAATTCTATAACCTATCATAACTTCTAAATAATTACGCGACATAGATAATATTTTACATGTGAGAAAAAACTTACGGCTAATTAAACAAATTTACTATGTCTCACTTATTTAAATATCTCGAACTTGTGCCTCAAGAATAATGTAGATTCATGTTAATCGTCACGATATCAATGGAAACATAAAATTTGCTTTTGTTAAATATAGGCTATTGTTTAAATTTCTTTTAAGAGGGTTAGAAGTTGAAGACTATTTTTTGGATCTATAAAAGGAGAGTATTTTTCTCTTTTCATTTTCCTGGACTCAATACAGACTGCCGAGTCTCACGGAAAAATCCCAAATTTCATCATCACTATCACTCCGAACCCAAAAATCAGTGGCCAATGGACTCCTCCACCGTAGACGGCGGCGCATCCCTTCCATCCACCGGTACCGACGCTAGGAAGCGTCGTGTCTCTTACTTCTATGAGCCAACCATCGGCGATTATTACTACGGCCAAGGTCATCCGATGAAGCCGCACCGTATCCGAATGGCCCACAATCTCATCGTACACTACTACCTACACAGGCGTATGGAAATCAGTCGTCCTTTTCCGGCGGGAGCGGATGATATTCGCCGTTTTCACTCGCCGGATTATGTTGACTTCCTTGCTTCCGTTTCACCGGAAACTCTTCATGACCATACCCATTCGCGTCATCTCAAACGATTTAATGTTGGTGAGGATTGCCCTGTTTTCGATGGGCTTTTTGGGTTTTGTCAAGCTTCTGCTGGTGGATCTATTGGGGCTGCGGTGAAGCTTAATCGGCAGGATGCTGATATAGCGATCAACTGGGCTGGTGGTCTGCACCATGCAAAGAAAAGTGAAGCTTCTGGTTTTTGCTATGTGAATGATATTGTTCTTGGTATTCTTGAGCTCCTCAAAGTCCACAAGGTATAAACTTTTAACTCGCTAATATTTTCATTTTCGTTGTTTCTTTACATCGTGAATAGATTCATAACAATGTACATGCCATGGCTTGCTCGACCATAAGGCCACTAAAGCAATGGCTTCGCTCCCAATTTTTATTGGGGCACCACTTGTTCATAAAGATGTATTCGTTGTATATAAATATTGTTAAAAAAATCTCACTTACTGTTAAATTTGAAAATAAATTTTTGGATAGAAAGTATATTTACTTTGTACCTTATTTAATGCGTAATAATTGAGAAATGAAATAGTTTTTAGATTATTGTATTATCCTTTCTTATGTCCCTACCTATTTTGTTGCTTCATTTATATTGTGACGATTAACATGAGTCTACATTATTCTTATTATTCCTATAGTTACCTTTTTCATTCCGCTTTCACTATATTTATTTTCTTAGGGCTACTTGGTAGGAGAGACAAGGGATAGCTAATCCTGGATTAATTTTAGGATGAGTTTATCACATGTTCCGTTGAGATGAAATTGCGGGATAACTTATTCGGGGGGTGGGAGAGGGATTAGACGGCTTCTTGAACTATGGAATAGAAGTGATGATACCATCATGTACTTAATAAGGGAAAGGTGATTTTAACTTTCTATTGCTTGTCTACATTTGCCGAGCTACCTCCGTGAGGTAAGGTTAAGGTCTGCATACACCCTACCCTTCCCAGAACTCACTTGTGGGATTACATGGGGTATGTTGTTGTTGCTTGTCTACATTTAGTAATAGAAATTTCAGTGTGAATATGGTATGTGGCCCTGCCCTTGTGTATAAGTTTCTGGAAAACCATTTTGAGGAGGGTGAGGTGTACTTAAGGGTAAGCATGATGCTCATGATTCATATCCTTGTCGATTGGCTGGTTCAGATTTGTAGCATTTGGTGTAACTTCAGAGAAGTGTGATGTTAAGGGGTAAATGTTACTAACTGTCTTTAAGAGTAATTGAAGGTATGGAAGCTTGCTAATAAACTTCAATTTGATTTTGCCAAATCTATGCTGGAGAAATATGGAAATGCCTGCTTGTTATCCTTGTAGTAGCTGGGACAGATCTGTTCCATCTCTATGGAAGCATTTAGCAAATCAAAACAAATATTGCCATGTTCAAACTCAAGTTGCAATCTAGTTCCAACTTTATGTACACGATATTTCTTATGAACTCCTCTCGTTTTACTACTACTTACTACTTACTAGGTTAACTGATTAAGTACTACTATGCAAGATTTCTAGGAAGTGGAACTTAGTTAATCTTGATCACTTGTTATTTTTCTACTGATCAAACATATTAATAATAGAATCTGAATAATTGTAGTGTGAACTGAACGCTGTTGCATACAATTATAAACTATAGCTTTGCAGCATCTTTTCCTTTGATTCACTTTTTTTTGCCTTGATTAGAGGTTGTTCTGAGTTATTGTTCCTCTGAAATGCTGACTGTTGCTCTGCAGCGTGTGTTGTACATAGACATTGATATTCACCATGGTGATGGTGTTGAGGAGGCTTTTTTCACCACAGATAGAGTCATGACAGTATCTTTCCATAAGTTTGGGGACTTCTTTCCTGGTACGGGGCACATCAAAGACATTGGTGCAAATCAGGGGAAGTACTATGCCCTAAATGTCCCATTGCATGATGGGATGGATGACGATAGTTTCGGTAGACTGTTTCGTCCCACAATACAAAAAGTCATGGAGGTCTACCAACCTGATGCTGTTGTTCTTCAATGTGGGGCTGATTCACTGGCTGGAGACAGGTTGGGTTGCTTCAACTTGTCTGTCAAGGGCCATGCCGCTTGCCTTAGGTACCTCAGATCCTTCAATGTCCCTCTGATGGTATTGGGTGGTGGAGGTTATACTATAAGAAATGTCGCTAGGTGCTGGTGCTATGAGGTCTTTCTCTCTCTCTCTCTCTCTTGTTCCTTTGCGCCTGCATTTCAGATTCTTTACTATTACTACTATTTGTTTAGAATATGTGCTAAGTATCAACTGTTTTTCTTTGTTGCAGACAGCAGTTGCAGTTGGGGTAGAACCTGAAAACAAGTTGCCTTACAATGAGTATTATGAGTATTTTGGCCCAGATTATACTCTTCATGTTGAACCAAACCCCATGGAGAATCTAAATTCACCTAGGGATCTGGAGAAGATGAGGTAATTTTACTGTTGTACTACTTCCTGTAGTTTGAGGACTTTCCCCATCAGATTATCCCTTATCTTGAGAAGACAGAGTTGATAGTAGATTATCCCTGATACTGGTCCATCAAATTGATGCCACAGTGGACCCTTCGGGGTGGCCCAGTGGTTTGGGCTTGAGACTTCCAGGTTGGAGGTCTCAAGTTTGAAACCCCTTGCCAGCGAAAGCAGGGGTTTGCCTTCTGGGTCGAGCTCGTCGCACCAGGCTTGCCTGGTGCGGGTTACCTCTCCTGTGTGGTTTGCGAGTTATTGCATAGGAGCGGGGATTTTACCCTGTGCGCACCCAAAGGGTAGCGGTTGCGGGTTTCCCTTGTCATAAAAAAAAGTAAAAATTGATGCCTCAGTGGTGTATATGAGACAAATTCTGTTATTCTGTCTGTAACTAGATTATACTAGTATGACAGCAAGAATATTGGTTGATTCTGTTTATTTTATGTTAATGATGGGCAACTATTTACTCTTTAAACAATTTTTTTGAAATATAATGCTGAGACATACATTTAAACTCTATCCGTAAGTTCCTCACATTCTTCTTCAAGCAACTGCTGAACTCAGACAATTGTTTCCCTCTTTCCTTTTTTCTTTTATAGAGAAAAGACAATTCTTTAGACGTTACGTGACATAATTACTTGGTGGCTGCAGGAACATATTGCTTGAGCAAATCTCACAATTACCTCATGCACCTAGTGTGCCATTTCAAACCACTCCTTCTACAACAGAAGTTCCAGAGGAGGTTAGTGGCACCTTGATCATTAAATCTCTAAATGTATAGCCCCATCTTATGCTAGAACTTCTGATTGCAGAAAGAGGAAAATATGGATCGAAGGCCTAAACCACGGATATGGAACGGTGACGGTTATGAGTCTGATGCCGATGAAGACGAGAAACCTAGACAGCGAAGTTCAGATAGTAATCTTACTCCAGTAGAATCATCTGACATGAGGTATGGGCTCAAGTTGCATTAAGTACCTTTGTGAAGTTTCATATATACGTGTGTGTGTTTTTACACACAGCTGCGTATCTGCTTGTGTCTTTACATTTTTTGGAAGTCGTTACTTTCTAAGTCTTACTGGTTTGCACCTTACTTGTAATGTGCAAATGAATGTTGTGGGACCAGCCTTGTAGAATATTTTGATTAAAGTGCTGTGGCTTGTGATGCAGGGATGTGGACGACCAAGCCAATGCAGATGACATGGTTGATGATCATCCCTAATTCAAAGCTCTTCTACATCGTCTCAAAATGCAATGACTGATAATATTTTTGGGTCGGAAGTACAAGCCTTGATGTTTTGACCTTTCGCCTCTCATGAGCAATTGTTTTGATGTCTCTCTTATGCTGAAAATGGAACTAGAAAAATGAGTTGTCATAGTAGATTGTAGTTAGTTGGATATAGGTTAGTGATTGATGAGTGAGAGCACAATGCTGTCGCTCGTAAATGGACCGGCGCACCACAAAGCTGACAGGGCACACTTTGTTCTTATGGATACTGCTGATAACATACAAATTATCGGTGTTCTGTAAGAGTTATCTGTGTAGTTTTGAGACTCTGATAGTTTCATTTCTTCTTTGAACAAGATTATTGTTAATCTTTTTGGTTCCTTAAATGGAGGGCGCTGATCGCTGATCAGTCTTCCAAGTGTCATTTAGTCGCTATTAGTATCTTAATTCTGTAGGCAACGAGGTTCTTTGCAACTTGGCGATGATGTTGCTGTGGGGGGGGGGGGGGGAGGGGGGCGTAGGGGCTCGCTTATGTGGTACTTTGCGATTAGGTGTGTTTTCAATGTTTAAAAGTAAGTTTTATAAAGTGATGGTTAGACCTGTTTTGTTGCATGGGATAGAGTGTTGATCAGTCAATGAGAATGCTATGATGAATGTGTGGGCATATTAGGAGTGATATGATTAAGAATGAAGTTATATGGGGCAAGGTGGGAGTGACTTATTTAGCGGACAAGATGAGAGATTGAGATAGATGATTTATCTATGTGAAGAGAAGGTTTGAGGTTGCATCAGTAAGGAGGTGTAGGACAGTGATAGGTCGAAGAAGAATTAAAACGAGGTGATTAAGACAAGACAT
>JAJONR010005504.1:0-51479 GCA_029582245.1 Solanum etuberosum | reverse complement strand
ATCTAATCATATCAATAACTTCCACTCCAACCATATACCACCAAGTACCCCCCCCCCCCCCCCCGGTTCCCACTCAAACAGTGGAAATACATTACTTGTTTGCATAGTGCATGACCCTACTGTTTTGTTTCTATATATAGAAAACAAAGAGGTGGAATTATAGGACCCATGCACATAGTGCACAAATGTGAATAGGGTTTGCTTTGCTCAAATAAAAAGAAAGAGAACGAAAACAAGATGCACTAAGTTTTTGTTATAAGCAACATGTAGAAAAGGATTTGCATTTTGACAGATAGTTGTTTGGACGATTTGAGCTTTTGATTTCGGAGTCGCTCTTAACAGAATAATTACCAATTATGAACACTCTTTCCAATCGATATTATCTGTCTTCTAAAATTTCGAATCAACTAACAACATAGTTAAATTCCAATAAACAACAGCATAATACAATATTAATCATGTGCTCTACACATCTAGATTGTACCCACTAGACTGTTATTAGATCTACTCGAACTCAATAATACATTGAAAACTACACTTGCCTTATTGCTAAATAAAAAACAAGTAAACATATTTCCAGCATATTAGGGAAGAAAGAGAGTCATTTACTCTCCTTTTCCATCTTCCCATCTAACTTCACCTATTACTATCTGTACACAAGACAATTTCATGTTGTTCCATTTGAATATTGCAGCTGCTTACTTTGTACACGAGCATTTCGCCTTTTTATCGGTCAGTGTCTGCATTAAATAAGTGCAAATTTGGTAAGCAGATATAAATGTTGCTTGAGAGATTGATTCATGTGAGTATTTCATGGAGAAAAAAACATTTTTTGGTCATTACCTGGACTTGTTTCTGAAGGTCTTTAATGTAATCAACTGCCAAATCTAACATATCAGCCGTGTTTGTTTGCTGCCATTTCATTGAATAAGCAAACATGTGAGTTGAGTTCTTCCTACCTTCTTTTAGACAAAAAATGATTGATACAATAAATTACTACAAACATGACTAGAATTTACCTTGTCCATATTTGGGAAAAGATCTTGCAGTTTTTTCATCCTTTCACTAATCCGAGTACGTCTCATCTACACGAATTGTTAAACAAGAACATGAGAACTTTACTTCAACTTGAAACACGAACAAGAAGTTTCACCATAGTGTGCACTTCAAGTATAAACATATGATTAATCGGAAAACTAGGTAAACAAGACAGAATTTTTACCCTTTCTGCAATACTTCGTGGGTGCGTAGCACAGCCTCGTTTAGCACGTATTTTGCAAGGCACTGAATCTTGTTGAAACTGTAGGTATTTTTCTATGGCAGCCATCTCAGAAGATGTCTTAGGCAAGCTTAAATGATGAGTTAAACCAGAAGAAGTGTAGTTTCTTGATTCGTCATTCTAACAAACAAAACGAACGTCTATTAGTAACAGATACAACAAGAACAAGATCAACAGAAAAACCAAACAGACAGAAACTAGAATAGCTACCTGATTAGTTATTCCACTGAAATTATTAGAGAACATTTTCAGATCACCATCTCTATTTCTCTTCAAAGAATTGAACGGCGAGTCGTTCCAAGATTCATTCTCAGCAATGCTAGGCATGAAGTTTGAGGTAGATGATTGAGCAGTTGAGTAACTTATATGATTGCTGAAACCATTAGTTGATGTACTTGCTTCCCTGTTAGTCCCTACACTTGCTCCAAAATTCCCAACTTCTCTCATAAATCCTGTAAATAAACAACAAATTTCCCCATTCTTGATTACTACTATATCAAAGTACCAAGCAAATCCATCATTCAGAACATTTCTAATCTCTTCACACTATTTTCAAATTAACCAAAAGTTCAAACAAAGGCAAATATTGCTTCATAGATACTAAAATTAACTAGAAGTCAACTCCCCGTATAAACCTCACATAATCAATCTACTAATCAAAAGTTTAAGCTAATCAATCTGATGGTGTTTTCATTAATTTAACGAACCAAAAGTTAAAAGACTAAAGCAGCATACCATTGAAGAATCCAGCTGGTGAACTGCTTTGTCTGATGAGATTAGAGCCACCATTTCCATTACTCAAATTCGCTCTAGTTTGCATTTGCACCCCTACACCATATGAAACACCACCATTCTCATATCTATTTTGTACACCATTTTCATTCCCAAATTCAATCTCCTCCCCAATCTCCTGTTTCAAAGAAGAACCAAACTGCAGCCGATTCTTCTGGTTTTGATCATTCAGATCTCGAGTACCATTGTTGTTGGTGGTGTCGTTATTGTTCAATAAGGCGGTGAACATGGAATCCGAATCAGAACTCGAAGACCCATCACCGGTAATGAAATTTTCACCGGAATTATTCCCGTCTCCGTCAAGAATTCCGGCGAAAAACGAACTTGGTGCTGACCTGTACCTCGTTAACCCACCGGAATTACTCTGCTGAAACTGTGACTGTTGCTGAAAAAAATCAGAACCCATCATTTCTTTGCTCCTCAAGAACTCAGGCTCCAATCCTTCACCATTTTTGAAGCTTGAAGAACCTCCACCACCACCACCACCACCGGAAAACAAGAAACTATTCAACTTATCCATTTCTCTAGAAATTGGCTCTGAGCTAAACATAATCAAGATTTTAATAATATTTTTTTGGAATTATAGCTTCAATTTTTTCGAATTTTAGCGACGAAGAAGAAGGAAAATGGCGTATGAGCTAGCAAGCAATTCTTTGGGTGCCTATTTGACAGAGCAATTTATTGAGCTGAATTGATGGGGACTTGTGCGTGGTAAGTAGTATAATGACCAAAATACCCTTGGTGGACAATTTTAGTTTTCTCATTTTTATCCTTTTTGTCTTTTTGTGTCAAAGGGAATGGCTTTTGATTAGTTTACTAATTTATTTTTAACCTTGATTAATATTTAGTTAAGTGAAGGTTATCTTAATACTACTTTTATTGAAGCTTAGCTTAAGGATAAAGTGAGATTAGCTGTGTTTGTTTGTTGTCTTGTCTTTTAGTTCCAAACAAACGTAAAATTGAGATTTGGAGCGTTCTTTGAGTAAGAGAAGAGGCAACATGTGATTTAAAATTTGTAGTTAATTGTACTTAATTATTCTTAATTCTTTGACTTAACTTTAGTTTTAATCTAAGCTTACCCAATAGTGAGACAGGTAATAGTGTTTTTCGAGAAGTAAAAGTTACATAATAAGTAGTAATTTTTAATTTTATCTATAATGAAATGAAAAAAAATAAAAGATCGGTAAATCGAATAATGTATTAAGGGAAGTCCAGAATTAGTCTCGATAGTTTTCTCTTTTTAGTAGTATTATTGTTTACCATATGAGTAGTGTTTTATAACTTTGTTTTATAGTTATTTGTTGCTTTATTAATTGTGTCTATCTTATTTTACTAGTAGTTTTTCTAACTATTTTTTGTATTATTATTTTGTTGTCATATTATTCTTATAATTATATTTTGATACTTGTTCCTCTTATTCAAAAGTTTATCAAAAATAATATTTTTGTCTCAATAATAACAATCAAAAGTAATCATAAATATGCTTACATTATATATTTTTTTAATATATATATAGACAGTTTTTAGGTGTTTATTATACAATCCAATCTTCACGTTAGCAAACTAATAGATTTTTTTTAATAGAAATTTGAAAATAAATAGATGCCAAAAAGTGAAAAACTCTATGATGGTCCTTCTAATTTAATTTTATTATTTTAGCCAAACAAAATTTAAATATAGCCAAAGTTTGTTGTGAACAGAAAGTTTCTCTTTTTCTTGTTTTCCCATTTTATGACTACAATACAAAAAAAATAAAAATAAAAAGTAATAATAATAAGGAAGGTTGACTCAAAAACAGCTTATCAAACAAATCGGCAAGTAGGTGGATTTGGCAAAACCAGTTAGAGAAATAAAGTATTTTTTTAATTAAATCACATGTTTTCGATCATATTATTTTAAAATAATTCCTTCGGTCAAAATAAGGAAAAAAATCAATTTTTTGACTTCCCATAATTGATGATTTTTTTTCTTAGGATTTCTCTACGAACTTTCTTGGAATGGAAAAAGTTCATCTTTGTAACTTAAGACAAAAAAAAACAATATTATGTTATTACAAAAAAGTAATTGGCAAAAGGTAAAAGTTCTAAAAAGTGGGCAATTTATATGCTCTCTTTTTCGGATTTTTATAAAGCTAAACCTTCGTGTTGAAGATTATGTTGTTTGAAAATATTTTTGAAAACTAAAAGATTGGTAGGTAAATCATTATTTCACTTAAAATATTCTTCAAATTAATATTTCACCTAGTACAAATGGAATTAATCCATATTTGTAAGCGTAGATAGCTAGATAGTAAAGTGCAATATTTAAAATTCTCTCTGGTAAATGGTGAGAGTTCGACTATTCACTTTGTAATTTTCTTCTTCATTTTTTTATTCCTAATAAAAACTATTACAACTTCAAATTACACAATCACATATGTAATATATAAGTTATGTTAATTAAATAGTATGTCTAGTCAAAAACCGATTGAATTAAGGATCAATACATCGTGATCTTCTCATTGTTAATTGACTACTTGATGAGTTGATGTTCATAAATACCTTTCTAGTTTAGCAATTACTGTTTAAAATAATCATTGCTTAGAGTTAAGTCAAACTATTTGTCTTTTCCATGGTTGGACAAATTATATGTTACTCTCTTCGTTTTATATTACTCGACTCATATTGACTTAACACAATTTTGCGACGATATACTCTTAACTTTCGTACGGGATGTAACTCCAATGCCACGTAATGGTGCTAGACCTCCGCAAAAAGACGTGTGTAGAATTGAACATTGAAAAAATATCAAGAGAAATAAAAGATTCGATGATCTAATCAAATAATAGTACTTCAAGAAAAGTTTTACTCCCTTTGTTCGTTTTTACTTATCAACTATTTCAAAAATAGATTTTTACTTTTACTTGTCATTTTTAACATATAAAAAAAAAAAAAAATTCTATTTTACTCTCCTAAAAAAAAAACTTTTACTTGAGCATGCAAAGTCTAAACTGGACAAGTAAAAGTTAATAGAGAGTTTCAGGGGTGTATTTTACTAAACTAACATGAATAATGATACGTTAATATTCTAAATTTGACTACTATTGTTTTATTTAGTTACTTGATATTAATTTTAAAGAGAAAAATATGATAAAACTCTCCTCAATTAAACAAGTAAAATGAAACGGCAGGAAATATACTTGGAGCATGTTTATGTTTAATTAACCATAAGTTCATTTTTTTTTAAAAGTCAACCTAGCTTATCTTTCAAAATTAGGATAGGATAGGATGTTTATTGTTTGGTTTTATAGTTGACTTTTAGCTCCATTGACCATCTCCTTCATAATTAATAGTACTATAAAGATTAAGCATTGACAAAATCATTTAAAACCAGCTTTTTTTCCTCCTAAAAAAGGGGAGAAAAAGAGATAAAAACTTGTCAGCACAAGTATTTGGATAAAATCAATTAATACAAGATATGTGTTTTACATATGAAATTTGAGGGTAGTTTAATTTAAAGATATTATATATATTTAGGAATTAGGATTGGTGCTAGATAGATTAGCTATGCAGTAATTAATACTGTAATTAGTAGGGTGTCTCAACTAAATTGGTAGCATAAAGCTAACTTTAATAAGAGACTTTAAATTTATCTAATAAGATTTTATAATGTATGGGAAGTAGGAGTAGGGGTAGAGATATGGGGTGGTGGGTGAGGCTAGGTAGATGGAGCGAAGAAGAGATGCGTTGATGATTGAGAAGGATATAATCAACGTGAGATATATACACTGGTGAGGAGGGATGAGTTTAATGTCAAAATTATTATACACCTGAATTCATAATCTTTTCATTAAATTAGGTACTTTATGTACATATTTCATAGAAATTTATCTAATATATTATATTATATTTTGGCACTTAACATATATGTTATAAATCGGTAGAAAATTACACTTGATTGAAGGCCGAATTAATATCCAAATAAAGATGCCAAGATGGATCGATTTTTACTTAATATTCCCTCTTCTCTCCTTTCTCCGGTGTGCATCTACACTCTAAAAATTCTATAAAACTGTTTTTTAATTGAACGAACATGAAAAAATTTAAAAACATTTTGATACTCCATACACACACCCCAATGTGTATGTGCCCCATAGACTATATGTTTAGTTGTTAACCATACTAGTCCTTGGAAGGTGATTGGTTCAAAACTACATTATTATAAGAAGGTATTAATGTCAAGTTGCTTAGTTATTATTGAGATTATATTGCTTGATAAAAAAATGAATCGAGTAGCATAAGTGGCTTAACACTACTAAACCACATGTACTTAAAATTATAAAGAAATAACAACTTGTCATAAATGGTCACTACTCACTATAATAATAACCCCTCTCTATATGTAGAACATGAGGTAGTGTATTAATGGTGTAAACCATTAAGCACCAAAAGCCATACACAATATTTCTAAACCAAAAGAGATATATACCTAGTTGGGGTGGAATTAGAGAGTTCGAATATATTGTTCATCGAATTTAATAATTTTAATTATGTCCTATAAAATGAATGATAATAATAATATTTGAATTATATTTTTAAAAAATTGATTCGAGAAATCAAAATATATGAATAATAATTTTAATGTTTGGGTCATATTAATTTATTTATTTTTCAATTTAAGAAATCAAAATAAAAGGCATGAATCATTCATCTTCTTATCACTCATTTTCAAATTCAACAAATATATTCATAATTCTATGATTCAAAATATCTTTTTCTATTTGATCTCTTTGAAGATCATTCATTCGAAATCCGTCTTAGTTACTTGAATGTCCATTTGGTGACATCATTTTGGCGAGTCTCAAATTAGAAGGACAAAAAATTGAGCAAAATTTTTGAAAGGGCAATAAAATTGAGTATGAAATTAAAATGAAAATATTTGGATGAAGTTGTTAACGGAGTTAAAATCTATATATAAGACTCATTCTGACATGAACCTTCCCTTTTTAAAGAAAACGGCGCTGAATTATTATTTTTTAAAAACATTCCTTCTTCATTATTTATTTAACCGTTTTGTTGTTATCTTTTCATGTTTATTTATTGTTTTAGTTAATAACTTTGATGGTCACTCAACTATCAACTCTTTTCATAAAAAGTCACTCAATTTTCATTTTCAACTTAAAAGTCACTCAACTATGACTTATTTGCACAGAAAGTCACTCAACCTATTTAATTATTTTTTTCACTAAAATTTGCTGACATGGAATTTTTATTTTAAGCAAAATTTTAAAAATCAAATATATATTTATTGAGTGACTTTTAAGTTAAAAATGAAAGTTGAGTGACTTTCTATGAAAATAATTGACAGTTGAGTGACCATCAAAGTTATTAACTCTTTATTTTTTCTATTTTCACTATTTGTATGTATATAAAAATGTAGGGAATGCGGTCAAATTTAATAGTTTTTTAAATATAATTTGATAATTTAACTTCATCAATATTAGAATGATGCTTTTTATTAATTATAAGATTTCAAAAGTATTTATGAAAAAAAATTACATTTTCACTATAATTCAAAAATACTTCTATTTTTTTTAAAATAAAAACTTGATCAATTACCTTGACTTAAAAATAAAGATATTGTTTTAATAAAAACCCTCATAATTTTTTAAAAATTTGACCAAACGAGCTATTATATTTATTTGTCGGAACAAAATTTTCACATGAATTTTGAGCCCCACGGCGGCTACCACCTGACCATACCGACAATCCAACCCCACCCATAGAATATGTTTTTTTTAATAAAAAAAATAATACTTAACAAAATTTAAAGAAATTACAAATGCTGCAAAATTATTACAAAAATTTAATTACTCACCCAAATTTATATGATATTATTAAAATTTTGAGAGTCGATCAAGTGTTTAATTTGGTTGATTTATTTATATGACATTTAAATATTTTGAGTTGTTAATTATTGTAATTTATAAAAATAAATTATGTATTTATAAAAACTTACAATATATATACCTAAATTCATGATAAAATTTTATTTTTTTAATTATAGCACATAAATTGAGACATTGAAAATAAAGTTTATTGCATGTAAAGTCGATGACAAAAAGACACTCCACCTCGAATAAAAAGAGATGAATATTTTTAGGAAGAATTATTGTACATTTTATTTTATTCACCTTATCCGATAAGCAATTGTCGTAGGAATAGTATGTTTTAATAAAAAGAAAAAAAGCACATTTCTTTTTGCCCTTTTTATTCCTATGGAATGGGACAAAAGGTTCTCCAAATTCTTATAATATAAATTGTACACCATTATATTCACTTTACGTGGCCAAATTCACACTCTTAAAAAAGGATTTTGCTACAATTTTAAAATAACTTTTAAAAAATATATATTGCAATTTACAGATTGGCCTAACTTTAAGGTGTTAGATAAATAAATTTATTGTGCACATGAATTAATCTGATTTTGAGATAGTTACCATCCCTCTATCTTTAACGAATATTTGAATTTGAATATTTAAGAGTGAAAAAAATAATAATTGAAGCATTCTCCTAATAAATGGGCCTTAGAATATCAAAGGTAGTTCCCGTATCCTAAGTATAAAAGAATAATAATATTTTTTATCCTTCAATTATTGATAAATACTTATTGTAATTCTGGTGATATATTTAATTTTCGGTCAATTAAAATGTATGTCTGGTCATTTTAGGTAGGAAAGATGTTATATTTAATTATATTTATAAATATATAATCATATGAAATAACAGTATAACCTTAACATAACATGAATAACTAAACTATAATATATTTAATGATTCTGAAAATTTATGAATATTTACAAATAAAAAAATCAAAAATATACATTTCATTATTTAATCAATTATCACAAAAAATTAAATTAAAATTTATCAATAATTGAGAGGATAAAATTTCTTGCAAAGTCATACTAAAAAATGAGATAGATGTGATTATAGTTTTTTTTTTTTTTAAAAGAGTCATCTAGAATAAATTAAATAAGATAGATACATTGCAATTTTCCACTATAACTATATAGCTAAGTGAATGACGAGTTCTTCAGTCATCATGCGTCAACCAATGCGAGTGATGGTGGAATTGTGAATTTGAATTTAACTGAACTTAATACGAATAACATCTTTTTTCGTTGAGAGTATTATTTTTCAGAATCAAATTTTATAATATGTAAATTTATATTTAATTAAAATCTAATATAAATATCGAACACGAAAAAAAATAATCCACAATCAAGCTTTTACAGGCACATACATGAATTAGCTTCATACATTGAACATTGAACATTTTTATATACTCTGGATTTTAATACATAACTGTGAAAATGAAACATATAGTCGACAAAAATAATATATTACATTTACATAAATAGAGGTGTGGGGCATAGTTGAATCCTGAACATAACATCAAATCAATTATATTTTTATATTATATTCTATTGAGTGAAAGCATATATTTTTTCGTTTTAATTTGTTTATTTTTTTGAATTTTGAATATAAAAATATAAAATTATTTTAATATATATATTTATTTAAGATTATAAGATTTAAAATTAATTTTTTATTTTTAAAATTTAGTATCAAATTAAATCGAACAAACGAATGAAAAGTGAGTGAGTATCATGTTCATGTCAGAAGATAAAATCAGAACAAAATTTCTACTACTATATGATACATACAAATCAAATTGAGTTGAATTTCTATGTCCTAAAAAATGACAGATAGTTTGTCTGATATCACTAAGTAATAAAAAACTACAGCTAAGTTTATTATTTAAAAATTGTATTAGATATATCGGAGTTATTTAGTGATAAATTTCATACCTATTTTTTTTAGTGATAGTGTATAAAAAAATTATATTATTTAAAAAATAATAAAATAATTGTTATATAACAGTATAAATTACATTGATATAACAATTATCTATATATTTAATTTAAGGATGTTTATGGAAGTGAAAACGATAGAAGAGAAGATGAATTTATTTTTTGTTGTTGAGGAAGTGGCAACTATGCAATTATTTATATGACTGTTGGAATAGCTGCCCAACTAAAACCTGAGAATTATTATTTTTTAGTTTTCGATTTGTTTGTCTTATTTTTTTTTAAATAATTGTTTTATTTTATTTTTTACATGATATATTTAAAATTACAAAATCAAAGTGTATTTTGATACATTCTACTTATCTATAATTTAAGATTTCGGATCAAATTAAAGCAGACAAATAAATTAAAACATTATCTATAATTTAAGATTTTAGATCAAATTAAAGCAGACAAACAAATTAAAACAAAAAGAGTATATATTTCCTATGAGTTCTATTTCAATTTTTACTTAAAAACTTTTTTTACTCAGATTTTATTTTATTTTATATTATTTTTTTTAAAAAAAAAAAAACTAAATGAAGAACTAAGGAACCTAAAATTTTACCTTTTGCATTTATGGATTCGTAATGGATTTGGAATTAGATTTGGGGAATCTTATACTTG
This sequence comes from Solanum etuberosum, assembly GCA_029582245.1. Lineage (NCBI taxonomy): Eukaryota > Viridiplantae > Streptophyta > Magnoliopsida > Solanales > Solanaceae > Solanum > Solanum etuberosum. The sequence goes on along the minus strand of JAJONR010005504.1, from coordinate 40,890 downwards.
TGAATTCTTATATTCGTCTATAATAATAATAATAATAATATATAGTAATAATTAATTGTTTCCATAATTGGAAACTGAAAAATTAATACAACTGTGTAAAAAGAGGCTACTACATTGCAAGAATATCCTCATAAATATTAAAATGGTAATGCTAATATTATAACTAATCAACTGTTTATGGACAAGCCATTCGTCAAGAAAGAGTTGATATTTGTAGTAATTCTTGCGATGATATAATTTGAGTATGAATATACGTTACTTTCGTTTCAATAATCAAACGGATAAAACAGAATAAGCAATCAAGATTTGACACTAGACTCATCTTTCACACTTAGTGTTAAACGGAAAGCACGATCGATAAAATAAAATAATTTGTTAAATTACATTAATAATAAATATAATATATAATTTGTTTTCTTCACAGCCGACACTTGCTTTCCATTTCTTTTCTACGGCTCTATATGAAGCTACCCAAAAAAGACCAAGAAAAAGTTGTCTTTATCCTCTAATGCTTTTATTTCTTCAAAAAAAAATCTTGTGAACCTTTCTTTTTCTCTTTTTTTTTTTTTTAATATCTAATATTATTAATTTATTCGTTTTACTTTTCTTCCCATCCCATTTTGCATCTTTTTTGTTCTCGACATACCATTATTATAATTCACCAAAAAAAAAAAAGTGTTACGTATCAAGATGGATTCAGGATTTAAAAGACAGCGTAAATATTACTAAGGGTATGAAATTTGGGACCCGTTTGGTCCTAATTATATTTGAAAAATAGTGTTTGGTCATACAATTTGTCGTTACTTGACCAAGATATTTGTCAAATATGCCAAGTTCCCAAATACTAGAAAAAACTAGTATTTAGAAACTTTTAAAAATTACACCAAACTTTTATATTTTATAAGAAAAACACTCATTATTTATTAATTTCAACTAATATTTATCTTTCAAATTACTCCATTAATAACTAATAACTACTCATCTCTGCTACAATTTGTTTTTAATGGGTTATAATTCATTTTGAATCAGTGACAAATTTGAATATTGCGATTAATGTGTTGTTTTTAACAAAACAGTTCATTATAAAATGACAATACAAACTTAAAGGTATTTTAAACAAAAATTTAGAACTTATAGATATAAATCATATTTTTTAAAATAATCAAATATTTTCTCCCAAAATTTATGGCCAAACGCATGGTGAAACTTCACCCAAAAATGATTTGCCAAAAATATTTAAAAATTTGGAGTCCAACTCTAACTTGGTGAAGGGTTTCTAAAATTTGCACTCAATAGGATGCTTAGAGAAGTGATTTGGGGAACGGACTATATAACTAACGGATTCAACTTAACACATATATATGTGTGTATGTAAATAGTAAATACAAAATTTTGACTTCATAATTTTAAAAGTTCAATAAATTCAGACCTCAAGATTGATATTGTACATTTATTTTGTTAGATAAGAATTTGGAGCATAATTGATTACTAAGCCTCAATTCAATAATTGAAAAAGTAATACCACAGAGTATATTTGCTTTGTTAAGAATTTGGTGACACTATCATCACTTCAAAAGTTTGATAATTTTTTTTCATTTAGACAGCGATCTTCCAAACTACTCAGAAGTACTTTTACATAGTGCAATAGTAATTTCTGCAAATGCAATATTATTTCAACACAATCAATGAATTCACACCTAAAAAGTAAGCAGGTTAACACTCATATTCAGCATCATCGACATTCCAATAACAAAGCATATCATGAAAATTACAACAGAATAACACAAGGATACTCGGAAAACAAAACTCGCATGGGTTTGGTGTATTGATGTAGATATGTTTGTTCAAGTGAAACTTTGAATAAACAAGAGACCAGGAGGTGAAAGATATATCGGAGTTCACAATACATGTCATTTCAATGTCTTAGATACAACGAATTCAAACTTGTAGAAGTAGTAGCATGTAGACCAGAATAATATCAACTTCTAAATATTGTCTTCCTGAAGAAAACTATAACAAACACAAGTGACTCCAATACAAAGGTAGGCCGAAGACAACAGGCTTGCAGTTTGCCTCAGTAGTATGCTTTCCGCGGATTGTTCTGCAAAAACAGATTATCAGCCTTGGTTCCTATTATTAAAAAAAAATAAACATTAATTTCCCTCTCCATTCTATCTAACCCGAAAAACTAATTCCCGAATTGAGAACGAACGAAAAGTCATCATGACTGAGTCTAGAGTTTTACACATACACTGAGTAAGCGGATCCTCCCTCCTGTTAGGTGACAAATTACTTTATGGTCATGTGGTCCAAGATAGAGTGGAGGAAAGGATTTTATCTTTTGATACATAAAAGTTTCTATTGATTCGCTTAGAAGCTGATGGCAAGATGGTTCCTTGAGTTCTGTTCTCATATGTTACTGTTATAGTTTTTTGGTTTCCCTTGATGCAAACTGTATTCAATGAAATTATAGAGTACTTTGCTGCATAAATAACAAACCTAAATAAAAAGGAGAAGTTCCGCAACATAAAAAAAGTTCAATTATAGAGGAGATAAAGCACATACCAGTGGATTTGGCCTGTACTTGTAGCCTAGCATCATTCGTTTCTTATATTGATCATAGATATCATCTTCTGGAGTGACCTCCCCCGGTTGGTGAGCACCAACACCTAAGTTATTTGATTTTACACTGCCAGCTGTTATTGGATCTGCAATACCACTTTTAGAGCTCCCTAGTCCTTCACCTGCAGTTCCACATTAAGATTATGACTCCATAGGAATTTGCGGCATGTAACTCCTAAACATGAACTATTTGCATTTCAAAAACTAATACTTTTTTACTACAAGAACAACATACCCAGTGCGGTAAGGGATAATACTTTCTGACTAAGAACTCCTTAAAACTACCTACATAGATGTGTCACTTCCATACCTAGTTACCAAAACAACTTGCTACAAGTAGTGCATTTATACACTTGAATAAACAAGAATGCACTTGAAGAAACAAGATGAGGTAGGGATGTGCCCCAGACCTGAGGAGTAGCCTCATCAATCGCAGAACAAACCCAACCCCTAACCTCGTGCCCCTTCAACCTCAACATAACTCTCTTAAAATTGAACAGCTCTGCCCCTAAGAAAAGGTCTATTAAAAAGGGGAAATCTTCCTTTTCCTCTAAAAAATGAACCAGTCCAAGTTATTTGCACCCAAACAGGTCCATGTTTTTCCTAGAGGGAAATATACCTTCTCTCCAACCCATTTTCGATAGAAGTTTGTGGCCAATATTATCAGCTTGTATTTTCGACCTTTCTGCTGCCTCTATGGCTGCTTTCCGAGCAGCTACATCGTTGCAGGTAGACAAAAACTTAGCAAGCTCTTCAGGTGGGATATAGTCCCCCATATGATGACCCTTCTTTCCTGGAACTGCAACACAAAATAAGATATAAGAAGAGTTGAACATATTTTAATAAACAATGCATGCACCTATTTTGAGCTCAGATAATACCTAAGATGCTAAACTTAATAGGAAACCAGAACATAGATACAGCAGAATAAACATAATTAGTGACCAACCTTGGAGAGAAGCAGGTGGAGGCATCTCATCTTTCGATGATCTCGGTGCCCTCAGTTTCTCTTCATCTGCAGCTTTCTTCATGTAATATTCCATCATCGCTATTGGATCTGACCCCGATGGACCGCTTGAATGACCTGCAAAGACAATACCTGTATAAGCCCAAGCATAACAGAAAACCTTTTCAGTGGAATTTCGTGAAGTCCATCATCCAATGAACTTATGGCAATATGACAATCTGTTGCAGTGCAGAAGGTGCACAAATTATAGCCAGATGAGATCAAATTTTCCAAGATAGGAAACCAGTTCTTCAAAATCGGTAGCTTTAGAGGCACAAAAAATGTTGAGGGTTCTGTTATTTAAAAAATGCTGTATGCATCGGACACCTAGTAAATGAGAACTACATACATCAGAAAGGTCACAAAAATTCAAATTCATTGGAATGGTCGTAACAACTTCCCCTCCCTCTTTAATCTGGATGTCTGGATTCTTTTGCACACATTCTACAACAGTATCTGCTTCTTGAAAGAAAAACTCTTACCTTAGGTTAAAAGAGTTAAATATACTTAATTCATGACACGAACAAATACACACACATACATGTTCATGGCATGAAATTGGATGTCCAAATTCTTTTGCATCCATTCTACAATAATATCTGCTTCTTGAAAGAAAACTCTTTATCTTATAGCTGAGTACTATCGTACTATACTTGGGGAGAATAAACATGCATGACTAGCACAACGATTACTACTTTCAATGCCTAAAAGACTGGGAAAAGCTGGACAAAATCACAAGACTTTCTTACGGATGCAAACAGGGTCAAAGCATCTGCAGGAAGTTGGTTTTAAAAACTTGCAGTTGCATAACGAAGTCTGCTTTTAAATGGCTACAGAGGTAAACAAGAGGAAGACAAATGATGTGAAAAGATACAACAGAAGTCATTCATATTAGAAGCTTATGGAAATTCAGATGAATGTTAAACTTTAAGGTAGGTGATGGTAGCAAAATCTACTTAAGGTAGGATGCTCGACTGGGCCATTAACCACTAAAAGACAAGTTCCAGAATTGTATTGATTTGCTCAAAATTCTGTAGTGACAGCAAAACAGTGCCGAAAACAATAATGCTGAGCTTTCAGGAGGAGTTGTAATGATTTGGAAGTAGAAAGAACGGTTCCATTGTCATAAGAAGTATTGCAGCAGGAAGTTCTCTGTTCAATCAGAGCTTATGAAAACTTGAATGTCCCTGCAGATCAGCATAGTACATGGCCATGGAGAATACTCTGTAGAGCATGTGTTCCATTAAATTTGGCCTGTTGAGTTGGATTGCAACATCTGAAGCTATCTTAATTCAGGTAACTAACAAAAATGGGCTATGAACATGTGTTTTAGGTGTTACATATGGAAAAGGGGGTGGAAGATACAAATATACAAATCACAACCTTCTACATTGTCAGTGACATTCCACTTTTGGAGTATGTTTTTTTTATGAAGTCATTTGGTGTATGTTTCTCAGCATATATGGAGTTAAATGAGCTAACTAAGACGGACAAATAAGCTACTCTAGTACTGGAAAAGAAAAGAGCCTGGCAAGGAAAGAAGGAAGATTTGGGAGACTCGCCAGCTTACATCTGCTGAAACATTTGGCAAAAGAGAGAGAAATGAAAGATACTGTGAGAGTAAAATAGAGTCCTATCTGGACTAAAATAGAGACTGCATGTTGCTCTAGAAGCTTAGTGTTAACTGGATGATATCTCAGGAACAGATAAGCTGAGAGATTCCATTAGCTCCTTGCAGACTAAACAATGTTCATATTGTACTCTTTATGCAACCTACTGCACAATCTTAATGCAGTTCCAGTTGTTCAATAAAATATAATCTCTTAGTTGCACAATATTTTACCATGCACCTTTTCAAGGACAACAGAAATAAGTATTGAAGAAGAGAATGATACAATTTCAATAAACCCAAGCACCACTTTTCGGTTCTCACTACTCTTAACCTCACTAGGAAACTGATCTGCCTATATTAACTTGGTATGGTAACCTATATTCACAAATTCAGGTGCAAAAGCAGATTCTCCATTATTGATCACATTACACCCAAATCCAGTAGGGTAAATAATCCAAACAAAATTAGTGTTGTCAAAGTTGCACTTTAAAGCGTGTTTAAATCCTGAAGCAAGGAGCAAAACATGTTGAACTCTTTGCCTCACCTAGTGAGCGCTTCAATGTCATCATTAAGGCTCTAAAGCATACTTTTCTTTGCCAATGAGCATAATCCTAAAGAGGTGGCACTAAACAATTGATATCTCAATTTATCATAATTTATTTTCGACTTCTTTGTCCATCTATTTGTTTTTATTGATAATGTTGTCCGTCTATTTGTTATTCATGCTTATAGTTATTAGGTTTGGACTACACATACATATTTATATTATTTCTCCATTTGGGCCTTTCTTCCTTAAAACCTATACTTTATTTGCACTTTGCACTTAAAGCCCAGCGGATATTAAGAGTTTTTTTGTGCTTTTCGCCTTTGATAACACTGAACAAAATGCCAAGTCAATGTATACATATAGAGACTCGCGTATAAATGACATTACCAGAATTTCCAGCCGGTTCTGAAGAACTTGTATTCTCTGTTGCTCCCCACAATGCTGATGCAGGAGTTTGGTAATTCAAATGCTGCTGATGTGACCTATGAGAACTGCTTGTTGAGCTGGGGGAAGTAGTACTATTAACTCCTGCAGCAGCAAAAGCCAATCAAGTAAATAATATGGAAGAATCACCACAAAGAAACGTCATGTCGATCAAGCAAAGCCAGATGAACTAGACATTAGATGCAAAAAATATGAAGTTGGCGATTTAGTTGAATAACCTCAAGTTATTTAGCTAAATGCATGTGCGCACACACGCACACATATACACACAGTACATAAAATGCATATTAAACATGGCCAACTGAACGCAGAAAGCTAGTAACATCCTGCACTACTTAACCAGAAAGCTAATTAGGCTTGTGCCAGCAATATATGCATGTGGAGAAATTTTACTCACTATGTGATGTTTGGGCTTCGCTGGTCTGTGATAGAGCTTTTTCCTCTTCACTAAGTTGATATTCATAGTATTTGTAATCAGGACAGCTTTCATCAAATAAGAACCTGCAAATATATCAAGTGTCATAAACAATATTCAAAAATGAATTTTCTTCTTCCTTGGGGAGAGAGAAATCAGATGATTGACCGTTAACCATTCATAATAGGCTGTAGATAAAATTTCCAGGAAAGTAAGCTCATCAGATAAAACTCTAAAGAGACCAATGATTTTGGCAAAGAAAGAGCTTCCAAACACCAAGACAAAGTAGAGAATTAAACAAGCAAGGGTAAGGGAAGAACAATAAGTGATCACCAGTTCTTAAGGAAGTGAGGCAACAAAAAAAGAAGACAATAGATGCGACAGAACTCGTGGATATGAGGTCACATGACCACAATCGCACATACGTGCGATTTGAGAAGACAGAACAACCCATGGCAATTTACGTCGTAAAAAAATCGATGTTACAATAAATTATGTGACTATTCTACATGAAGAGACCAGAAAGATTCTGATTCATACTTAAATGGCGTGTCTCCTGGATTTTTTTGGCGAGTGATATTCTCAAACTGCCTTCCATGCTTAGCCACAAAACTTGCTAATTTGTCTGCAACTTTCTTCACTGCTGGATCACTTGGGGGATTTGGTGCTGCATGTCACTTAAAGCACTGATTAATACCAAGGCATGAACAAGTGAATATAAATTACTCTTGTAGCCGCATTTTCCAAATCTTTCATTGAACATCTCTTTCCCCCAATGTTGGTAGGGACTTAAGATATAAGCTGCACGATCAGACAAGAGTAACTCAAGAATGTCTAGTTCTTATCCACAATGCCTAGAGAATATCCTCAAAGTACAAAACAAAATGGTAAAATCTTGACTAATGAAGGACTTTGAAAATTTGCACCACAAGGCGTCCATGACAGATTAGTAGTAAATGAGAACCAATGCCACCAGTTGCAAAAGAAATTAGGTGAATTATGTGGTTCAACAAAAAGGAAATTACCTCATATGTGACCATCAAGAGAAAGCAAATTCTCTAAATGGACAAGAACTAAGATCATTCCATGAATTCTCAAAATTCCTAGGCTATAACGACAAGTCCTTGAAAAGTGAGGGTGGACCCTAAATCAAGCTAGCAAACAGAAAATTAAAGAAAGGGAAATACATAGCTACTAAGAATGGAAATACATAGCTACTAAGAATGCTGTTCAAAGAACCAACATGTGATATCATGACTCATGAGCAAAACTATACTTTATTCAGGTAGAGAGAGAGAGAGAGAGAGAGGAGTTATCATCAACAAAATTCCAATATTTGTAATAAGTATTTACCAACATCAATTTGTCTAAGAGGCTGGTGCAGAGCACGAGGTTCCTCCACCCTCTGCCGTTTAATTGGCCCATCTCCTGAAGAATTCCCAGCATCTTTTTCATCCTCATCATCCTCATCTTCACCTAGCTTAACAGAAGGTGCAGGTATTTTGGATTTCTGTTTCAGGCTGAATGCAAGTTTCCCACCTGAAGCAACTGTGGCAGTTTTCCGCGAAGAGTTAGCTTTAAATTCCAAGCTTGGCTTACTAATGACGGCCTTCGGAGTTGAAGCTCCCAATATACTGGAGGTTGTCTTAGACTCTTTTGAGGAGGCACCCTTCAATTTCTCCTTTTCCTTCTCCTGTTGGAGCTGTTTGAACCTCTCCATGAAAGAACCATCATTGACAAATAAGCTAGAATCTGTTGGCTTCTCCATTGGCAAAAAACCAACTTTTCTTTTCTGCCAGCTGTAACTGCTCAACAAGCACTCTTACAATAGATTCAGATATTGAATGGTTTTTTTTCTGTAAGCAAATATTCAGACACTAAATGGTTTTGTTATCACTTCTTTCTTTAATGTTCTGTAAGTGAACATCATATTTACATTCCAAGTTGCATTCTCAAATCCATCGTTGAAATCAGAAAAGAAAATGTAAAATTTAATATAAAGTAAAAGAAAGCAGGTTTTCACTCCCCTAAGAATTTTTAGCATCAGCAACAAGACCGTGCAGGAGAGGGATTAGGGCGTGTTTGGTAGACTGGAAAAGTAAACCAGGACAGGAAAGGTGAATTTTCCTTCCACTCAGCTTATAGAAAGTCAAGAATCCCCACTCCTGAACTTCTTTACACGTTAGTAAAGTCGTAGGACTCGGAAGATATAGGCATATAGCTAGCTACCCACATTCTTCTTAATTTTAGATTATTATACCCATTCAAGCAAAACATATGCCAGAATGTTTGTTTTTCCTTTGTGTACTTCACATATCCAGAAAACGAAAAGCTTATAAGTTATAACTTTCTAGACATTCATATGGATGCAGATAGGAACTTAGACAAAGTACAAGTCCAATACTTATAATCCCTCAAGCATACACAATACCACCTTACCTTCAAAAGCTGTAATAGAGAGTTTTAAATTTCAAATGATCTGACTGATTTCTCTTATAACTCCACATGTCAGATCATATTAAAAAATCAGATGTTGCTCATCTACAATTGCCTTGTAATCAATCAGTTATTCAAAACCATAGCAGCAAAAACAATCAGGTAATGATAGCGAGTAATGTTACTTCCAGCTCCTTCTTAAAGTGCTCATACGGATCTGTCTGGAAAGAGTTTTTGGTTTAAAAAGAAAAGGCTATTTTATAAGATTTGCTAGTGATTTGTTAGTGAATGACGATTTTTGGGTAAAAGAACCTCCTAAACAATTCTTCAACTACAGTAAGAAAGAACCAAATTTTGCATAAAATGATATTTTCAATTTCTTCAATCAAACACAATCTTCTGAAAAATGACTTCCACTTTTTACAACAAATTCCCAGGAAATCTCCACCCAAAATCCTTCCTAGATGGTACCATCTCTTTTTACCTTACTCTTTATGCAACAATGATTAATTTTTTGAGAAAGGTAACAATGTATTAATCATCAGCACGAAGGCTGTGCTGGCAGCCCATTTACAATTCCATATAGCAAAGTATGTCCTTGATCTTCTTTACGAGGACACTAGAGTTAGAAACTCTAGTAATGCTCCAGTTTTGTTTACATAGGTTTCTTTACACCAAAATAAAATCCAACTCTGCAACAGATTATCTAGTCAACGTAAACCCAACCTAAGCCCAACTATATGAAAAAATTGAGCGTCTATATCAACTCATCCCAGAAATAATCACACCACAAAAAAAGAACTACAAAAATAAACAGCAACAACCAAACTTCAACAGATTGAAATACTAACAATTGACCAAGGAAAACGCATCATAACATCACATTAAAGCACAAACATCAATAAATTTATAATTTCGATCAAATTAATTGAAACCCTAAAGTCATCAACCCACAATCCAATAAACTAAGACTTCGACACACGCAATAAAATAAAAATCAAACATCTAGAGAATCGTACAAGAAATCCACACAAGTCAGAAAATCTAAACTGATAGAATTAACAAAAAAAAAAAAAAACCCTAAGAAGCTCGAATGCTCAAACATCAGCCTCAATAAATCTACCTGCGGAATCGAGAATGAAAAGTGGATCCCGAAATCAGCAAGCGTAAACCTAATTGACTGAACAAAGCAATGAAATTGAAACCCTAAAGGAAGATCGAGAAGAGAAAAATAATTGGAGTATTTGGTAATGAATAGTTTGGGGGAGAAAGCAACGTCCGTTAAACGAGCGGACGAGAAGGAGAGAACACGTGACTCTGGGCGCTATTGCTATGAAAATTGGGGATTAATTTGTTAAATAGGTTATTTTTGCTTTTATCGGTTTGACTTATCGGTTATCGATTTGTAGACATGTTAAACCGTCAAGAATCATTAAGATATTGACTTATTGGCTATCATCGATTATTGATCATTATATGTTTGGTTAACGATTAAACTATTAAGATTTTACACAAAAATAAATGATTGAAAATCACTTAGAAACATGGTGACAAACCAAATAAGTCACACGCACATGAGTTGATAGATTGCATTTTGTCCAAAAGTAACTTTGATACATTGTAGAATAACCGAAAGTTTGAGACTGCCGAAAATAAAAATATGAAACTAAATTCCAAGTTAAGGACTTTATATACCGAATGATAGCAAAATATATATTAATTTACTATCGGGGTTATCGGTTAAACCGTTAAGAACCGATAACAGAAAAAATCAAACCCGTTATCAAAACCATTATATCAAATAACCTATTACCAATAGACCAATAATTTTTTCGACTCGATTTACTATTTCAGATAGGTTTTGAACAACCCTAGCCCATATGGGTGTGGGAGAAGGGTACAAAATGAACAACATAACAATATCATACCGGGATACGGGTGTTTGGTTCGCAGATTAAATTATTTTGAGATTATAATTTTTTTAATTAAAATATCTTATTTTATTTGGAAGGTTTGATAAAAATAATACCAAAGGCATATGGAATAAGGTAAGATATTTAAGATTAAATGTGAGATGAAATTTATATTGTGTTTGGTTGATTGTATAAATTTATCCCAAAAAAATTATAACACCAATTAAATAATACTAATATAAATATAAAGGCATCAAACAACTCCTAAGAAGGTACTATAAAAAAAATGCATATATTGGTTTTAATAATTACTTAGCCCTTGTTGTATGGGTTTAATATATGTATAACTAATATATATACGTATCTATTCATACAGTATATTCCTATATGTAGTAAATTATATTTCATCAAACAATATATTCTTATACATAGTATGGTATATTTCATTAATAATATGGAGTACTATTTTCATTTTAATACTTCATATTTAATATTTTATTTATTTTTATGATCGTTACGTCAATGCTAGTACAAATGGAAATAATCACTTTATGTTTTTTTTTGTCTTCGGTCGAATTTTGAATTTGAGACCTCAGGTTTCTCAACCATTGTATTGATCACTAGGCAATATCCTTGGGTGCCAACATATTTAGTATTATGTAACATATATATTCATTCAATACAACAAATCAAACAATCAATAAAAAACAATGTCATCATAGCTAATGTTAATACTACCAATAATCCAATATAATGATATTCAATACTATTTTTATATACACTACCACACGACTCCTTAATGGATATTAAGGGATTTAAAATTAGTCATCCCTTAATATTTTTGCAAACAAAGATCTATTATTTCAAAATTTGTCAGAAAAGATTCATATTTGATGTGAAGAGATTGTCCGTATCAGATGAGAGAATTATATAAAAGAATAACTGGTTATTATTTTTGTTAATGTTAATTTATTTGGACAGTAAATCTTTATAAACTATGAGTATTCAAGAGTTTGTGATGACATGTAATCATGAACATTTATTTCTAAAAAATATGAAAATATGCAATTTATTAATCAAGTGTATTAGTATATTTTGATTATTTGATAAAATTGTATAAGAGTCGAGAAAATCTTGAAATTTTCACAAATGTGGCATTTTAATGTTCGTGGGAAGCAATACAAGTAAAAGAAAAAGCAAACGGCATTCTCAAATAAAATTGCAACATAATTTCAAGTCAAAATCTGAAATGTGTCCAAAAAGGGACATATTTGTGATTCAACTTGATTTGATTTTTGGTTAAACTAAAAGTCAAACTAATTTAATCATTTTTCATAAATATAATAATCGAATTGTTTGTTGTCAACGTATTCAATTTTCGTTTTTTAAGAAAACCAATAGTATTCCTTCATTCTATTAATTTTTTATTTTATTTTTTGCATTTTTAAAGTCCAATTCATAGTTTTTTTATTATTATCTTTTTATTGTTATGGCTATAACTGTTTTATTTGATAAAAAAAATAATCTTGATATCTATAAGTCTTGATTAAGTAAAAAAAATTATAATTAAAAGAATCCAAAGTATAAGTCTCACAATTAATTCTTTACAGAAATTTAGATCCTTGGCTACTTTTAAAAATCCATTAGTCTACTAGAGATAAAATGAATAACAAAAATTCACGTGAAATATTTAAATTTAAAATTATCTATAAGAATCAATATATTATTCATATTTATTAAAAAAAAAATCAACTTATTTTTTCTAAAAAACATTTTCCATCTTACTGAAAAAACACCCAAAAACGAAAAAGAGGAGAAAGAAATTTTTTGTGCTCTTTTGTTTGAAAAAATAAAAGAAAAGGCATTTGCTTAATTGATAATGGCGTGAGAGATAACATACACTGGCATTTGGAGTCGCCGGAGAGAGTTGCCGGAATGGAGCGAGCTGGGTTGAAAACCCTTAACACCGTAGCTTCACCTCTCCATTTCCGGGCAAAAGCTTCAATTTTCCGTCCATTTTTGTTACCCAAAGTGGTGCACAATCTCCATTTCCCTCTCTTATCTTCCTCTTCACGTTTATCTCCACTCCGCTCTCTATGTATGTTTATTCCTCTTTTTTTCTGATTTGGGTTAATCTGAAATTTTGATATTTTGAGCTCCAGTTTGTGTTCTTGAAGATTGATATTCGTTTGCAGGTGTAAGAAGTGATGCTAACACTATGCCTAATGGAGCTGGGGGTGTAGCACCTCAGAATAAACTCCTGCAAGTGGTGTTAGTTTCTCCTCAGGTAGTGAACAAATATAAATATATTTTTATTGTCTTTCTCCTTTAGCTTTGGACGTGCAATGAGATAGTTTTAGGATTGCATTGTGAAGATAACTAGAAAAAGAACAGGAAGGCGTCATAGACAAAGTAAGAAACTATTAGTAGCAGGTACAAGTGGAATTAGGATCTTACACTCTTTTTTCGTAACCTATAAAAGGGTTAAGGTTCTTGACAAGCAACTCTTAAGTAGTTGGATATACCCCTCATAGTTATATCTGAACTTAAATGAATTGGAATTTGTGACCAGGAGTATGTTCCTGTCTACAAGGGAAGTTCAATATAATTTTTCCAATCAAATTGCTTACTTTTGCAATGTGGATTAGGCATTCCTTGATTTTTGGATGGGCTGGAATTCCGCAAATCATTAGTGTATTGTTCGTACTAGAAGTAACGATAGTATTATCACAATCTAATACATACTTTTCATGAGTGTCTCATTCTGTTTTAGTGTCTCACTTCAAACACCACACACACCCAAACTGATGCCAAAGTTTTTTCTTTTTCTTTTTCTGAGTAACCAATATGCTAAAATATTCAGGTGCTGCAACCTTAAGTATCATAGTTTAGTTCTCTTGAGCTGCTTAGTTGGTTTTGCAACTGTTAACATGTCATTGATGTAAGGGATTGTAACAGGTTATAGATTATTTATATCTTATAATTGTGGGTTGATACTGATCTAGTGGCTTGCTTTTTGGATTTAATCCAACAAAAGATTATTGCTTGTACGTATCTTAGGATGTTTGCTCAACTCTACAGGGCTCTGTGAGTGCAGTACGCTGTTACAATTGTTTGCTTTAAAGCTAGCACATATCTTCTTTATTTCCTCCTTTTTGTGTAGGTTTGGGCTCTTCTCCGACCTGTTAGATTCCTTTGCTTTTCTTTTTGCCTGAGGTGAAATATGTCGCTACCTTTAGCCTTAAAATGAAAGAAAAGTGTGCTAAGAGGCAAAACTTTAGAAGCATGCTAGGGCTCCGGTCCTCCTGGAACTGTATAGTGTGCCTCATAGAAAGAACTATGGTAGTGGTTCCAATTAGTTTTTTTTTTCTTGCAAGATCAACCCTTGTACTTTAGGAAAGTAACATTATTTTCTCATTTACTTTTTAATAATAAAAATGTTCAGCAAGGGCGGTATGCTGGCTAGTTTGGTTTGAGGCTGGCTGCCACCTCTTTGGTGCAGTCTTGGGCTGGGTGGGTTTTGGTTCATCCTTGCAAGTGTTTTGTGTCTAAACTGGGTTGAAATGACGCTGTGACATCACTAGTTTTGATCATGTTTCAGGGTTCGTACTTCCAATACAATATTTTGCAATCTTACCAATTAAAGGAAAATCTAATCATGATTCCGAAAATGAGATGGTGAAGATTAAATTTGGATTGTCCATTTCCTTTTTCTGTTCTTCTTGTATTGACCTAATCATAACTATTGATTGGTTCTGGTGTCTTGGCCTATTGACAACACATACATCATTAACTATAAACACATACTTTATTGTGAGTTGTAATCCATAGGCAGGTTGGAAATTGACTTAAACCTCTCAATACTCAACTTTCAATCATTTGAATGAAAAGCTCACTTGCCAATTCATGGAGCAATGAATTCAAGAGCAACAAAGTCTATCAATATTTCACTTTTAGACTCTGTGCTTTTATAATACTGTTTTTTTCCTCATCATTTTTTAGTTTCAGTCTTCCAATTTGATCATTGTTGGACAGCAATAAATCCTGGGAAAGATAGTTGATATTTCTAATATACTCTGCTAAAATCATTATGGTCTAGATTCTAGAATGTTTTTAATCATTGTGGTCTAGACTCTAGAATGCTGTTAATCATTGTGGTCTAGACTCTAGAATGCTGTTAATTTCGTCTAGTGGGTAAGGTCTGGATACACCCACCCTCCCCAGACCCCACTTGTGGGTCCGAATGTTATTGTTGTTGTTTACTTTTCTAATGACATTCTGAATTGAATTTGGGAATTTGCTTTTGCTGGAAAATCTCAACTTGAATCAAGGGAACAATTTCTTTTATATATATAAATGACAAGAGATAACTGGATTCAGAGGTTCTACTCTCTGTAGTTGATGCTTGAATGCAAAATATAGATGTTATTACCATGCTTAGTTTCAAGTGGCATGACTTCATATTGGAATGTCACCTGCAGGATGTTCATATTTTCTTTTTACATGGGATTGTTGTCGTTCCTCTGGTGTATATGTAATTTGTAATCGGATAAAAAAAAAAACCTGTTTCTATAAATGACATCTTGATGGTACTATAGATAAATTACTGTGTGGCATTCCTGATATGAATCATAGAGTAAAATAAATAATGCAAGCACATTTTATTTGGTAGAGAATTGAGTTGTCTAGACTGTTCAGCCATGCAGCTTTCGTCTAATATGTATTGTATCAGTAAAGATTTGAGTAAAAGTCCTCCATATATGGATACTTTTCAACTTGGACCAACAGTGAAATCCCAATTCATTGGGACTGTTGATAAAATCAAATAGAAAGCCCCAATGGTGTCATATTCTAGGAGCCCAAACTATGTGATTTAATAGATCCTCTTGCGGGTCAAGGTCTTCTTCTCTTTCCCTTTCTTCAAACTCCGATTCATATTTTTTATAGAGAAATCTCTAATCAAGGGTATCTCTTCTTGAGAACCATATTGGCTATTTCCTTGCAGCATTGTGCACAATTTCATACCGGGCTAATTTATTTTTTATTAAGATCTTGGCAAATGTCAAGATTTTAGAACGGGTTGGGTTTGTACCAGCTAAGTATACAGATTCATTTTTGATAGGATATCGGGTGACCTAGTTAACTTAGCTGGTTTGTTTTCCCCAAGTTTTCCCTCTATGTGGTATTTAAACTGGAGAAGGTGACAAAAACAGGTAGCATATGACTCCAGTGTCCTAGCATGTTGTCCTGACTTACCATCTTTTCCGTTTGTTTAATCCGTCTTGAGAAACTTTCAATTTCTTTCTTCTACCTTAACAAATTAAGGAAATTTCTCTTTCTCTCCCCCACCCCTCTGGCCCGTCTTCCTTAGTTAATGAAGTTATTTTTTCCAACTTAAAGAGTTTTGTAAAGACAATTCTTTTAATTATAAGGTTTTGATAGCCAGTGCTTTGATACAGTTTGAGGTTTGACAGTTTCCATTAGCTTGGTTCAGCGGGAGATGCATGTATTTTTGTCTGCAATTTGTTACGTAATGATGTTTCATAGGTGAATCATACAGTGTTAACATTCTATGCTATAGGATATTTACATTTCCTCTTTGATGGTGTGTTTATTACTTCATCTTCATAAGCAGGGAAACTATCACATAAACATTAGAACACATACTTTTGGATTGAAAAACGACTTAAATGGTTCTATCTCTTCTATTTCTCTGTATTGATAGATACCTGGAAACACTGGAAGCATAGCAAGAACTTGTGCAGCATCAGCTGTTGGACTGCACCTAGTTGAGGTATCAATACATATCTATATATTACTAGTTTAAATATCTTTGTAACATTCTTGCATGGTGCTAGAATAGCTATTATTTTTCACTAGTAAAATCTATTTAGCTCCTATTACTGTGACATCAAGACTTGTATTCTTAATTTTCTTTGCTTCTGCAGCCACTAGGATTTCCAATTGATAATACAAAGTTGAAGCGCGCTGGACTTGATTATTGGCCGTATCCTTTTAGCAGTTCACTGTTGTGAATTTTTATACTCTTTGGTCTAGGAGCATGTTCCTGTGCAATGTACAGATATCTGAAACTCTTCATCATGTTTTTCTTGTTTTTTTCGTACTAATTGTTATGAAACTGTAGAATATCAAAAAAATGAACCTTCGGCCTAACTCAACCTCAAAAGCTTGCTCATGCTGGGAGGATTGTCCAAGACTATATATGGAGTCCATGTTCCCCTCCCACAAACGATGTAGGACTCCAACAACCCCTGCACTCCCTGGACATCTGGATCGTGCGCAATATAAGACCCCCAACATCAGGAATGATGAATTGGGATGAGCTTGACTCTGATACCATGATAAATGAATTTGGGCCTAACTCAACCCCAAGAGCTAGAGTTAGGCCCAAGGTCCATTTAACATGGTATCAGAGCAAGACCTATCTCAATTCTTGTTTTCCGATGTTGGGCTCCTATATTAAATTGTTCGCGCTCCGGATTTCCATCTCTGGGCATGAGGGGTGTGTGAAGAGTCCCACATCGGTTGTTTAGTGGATGAATGGTCTCGTTAATATGACTTTGACAATCCTCACCTCTTGAGCTAGTTTTTGGGTTTGAGTTAAATTCGAAGTGCATCTTAACAATATTTTTGGGGTATAACAATTCTCAGCACTCATTGTTTGTCTGTTTTGCTGCATTCATCATTTCTTCGGTTAGTCAGTGTTTCAAATTTTAGAGAAGTCAGTGTTTCAAATTTTAGAGTTCTCTATAGTGCTCATATCTATGGATCTCTATATTGTAAGTTGTCGATTTTCATAAAATTTTCAACTGTTAACTCTTCCCAACAGATATGTTGTTGTCAAAGTGCATCGGTCCTGGGATGAATTCCGGGAGTACTTCATGGAACAGGTCTCTTAACACCTCATTCATATAGCTCCAAAACATTCAGATAACATAGACTAAATTCCTTCTTCTTCCTTTTCTTCAGGCTGGGGAAAAGAGGCTGTTGGCATTTACAAAGAGAGGAACAGCTACACATTCAGTAAGTTTAGATGCTTTTTCTACTCATATAGTTCTCTCAGCTTGTAACCTTGGGAAGTTTTTTGGCCAAATGAGACCAATTTATTCTGTCTTGAATTGGAAGAAAACATAGAAATCCATTTTTTGCTTTTTTT
The DNA here is from genome assembly GCA_029582245.1 of Solanum etuberosum. Taxonomy (NCBI): domain Eukaryota; kingdom Viridiplantae; phylum Streptophyta; class Magnoliopsida; order Solanales; family Solanaceae; genus Solanum; species Solanum etuberosum. The sequence continues at coordinate 22,718 of JAJONR010005504.1, read as the reverse complement.
TTTTTTTTGGTTGATAAAGAGAAATGTTCTTTTTGCTGTCACTGTAAAATCTATAATGTTGGAACAAGGTAGACCTAAAATCATTCAAAGGAAGTTGTCTCGAAGGACCAACAGTTTCTTGAATCTGTGCAGACTTAGTGAAAGATAGGGCACAATGGAAGGAAAAGATTTATTCAGGAGATATCTAGTTGCTGAGGATATATTTCAGTCATGTTAGCACCTTTATGTCCTATGCTATCAAGGAGTTGAGCTTTTTCAGAGGTTTACACATCAGTAGAAAATATAAAGAATTTCTAGTGCCTTTTATTTTATATGATATTAGTCTAAGATGAGTTTAAATAGAGTAATATGGTAAGTGAGGATTCATATAGCTGTCCCACCTGACGTGTAGTAGTAGCTGTAAAATCTGTAATGTTACGCTAAATGCTGATGCTGCAGATCTTTCTATAGTTTATCTGAGATAGTCCGTAAAGTACTTAGATGCAAGACTTATTGAAACTAAATTAGTTTAGGCCAATTCTAAATTCTTTTTGGCGAGACCCTACAGATTTGATCAACCACCTCTTGCTGTCTTCAATACTTTCCATCTCTTACCTGTTCTAAGAATTTCAAATGATTTTGAGCATCTCAATTCAATTGCTTTCAGCTTTACTTTTCCCTTTCTGTTTTTTACTTCTATTCTTCAATTGTGACTCAAACAAGTTTGGAACTGTGTTGTAGTTGATTGGTTGTTGAGTGTTTTACCAGGAACTACTTTAGCTGTTCTTTCTATACAAGAAATTGTAGTCTTCTCTTTCATTTCTTTGGCTTCTGAGGTTGGAGAAGTAGGAGGTGGAAGGCACCAAAATTTCTAATAGAACTAGGAATAGGTAGACAACGAAACTAATTTGTTTCAAAGAGATTGACTGAGAGGACCAAAAAGTTATGTTTCCATTTTGCTTTCTTGAAAACTGTAAGGAACCTGGCTAAAGTGGAATTCATCTTGGCTCCAGAAGTATTTTTATTGACAAGCCGAAGACTTTCCTCTAGTTTCTTCACAGATTTTTCCAAGCATTGTTGCTTTTCTCAACTAAGGTTCTCTTGTCTAATGAAACACACTATTGTTAATCAAAGGAACTCGTGCCCGTCCACTCCCTTTCATGATGAAAGCCGGATTAATATAAGCAAACATTTCCTTATAATGCGAATTTGGTGTAATTCTAGTATAACTGATGCAGGATTTCTCCTACAAAAAGGGTGATTGGCTTGTATTTGGCTCAGAAACTAAAGGGTTACCTCCTGAAGCCCTGCTTGATTGCAAGAGTGAATCTCTTGGAGGAGGAACCCTACGGATTCCCATGGTTGAAACATATGTTAGGTGCTTGAATTTATCAGTAAGTGTTGGTATTGCTGTATATGAAGCTTCTCGACAAATAAACTATGAACAACTTCAATGTCCACCTGACACTTGTATGGATACCGAAACATCATTTGTTACTGAAGATATTTTTGCTTAAACTTATTCATATTGCACTTCTACAAATCCTATGTGTCTTACACAATGAAGCAGCAAACAGGAAAAGATCAGCATATCTAGATCATAAGGTGTTTATATCTTAGTTATTGAGTTCTCACTCTTCTTGTGTTGCCATTTTCTGCCCTTACAATATCTTTTTTAGATTCAATCCATCATTACTAATACTATATACATTGAGAAATGCCGTTTTCGTTGCTCAAAGGATGAATTAAAATCTCCAGGTTTTGCTAACATAGTGTAGTATAAAATGTGAGAAATGAAAATGGCTAAACAGGATGAGTATATGAAAAGACCATTCTGGCATCTTCATGTGTATGCTTCTTGACACTTGCATGTGAGGGAGAGGGCAACAAGCTAGCTGTTTCTATCAGACAACACAATTTCCATGTTCTCTTCAACAGTGAAAATGAAAGCACCAATCCCTAAAAATCCCAAAAATGTGATGTTCTTTGATCTAAAAAAATCTCATTATTTGCATACAATGAAAATGGTTGTATTGTATTGTAATATATAGTAAATATTATCACCAACATTTCAAATCCTTTTTCCTCCTCTCTTCCCCTTAATATTTCTTCTTAATAATAGTGTGTGATTTTGTAAATCAATATATAGGCTCATGTGGCCATCTTATCCAGTGCGTCAACAGTAGATATCATGTGTTTTCGACTGTCGATGGGGGAGGGATTATAAGGTGAAGAATCAAATTCTCATCAATAAAATGAAAATTTAAATAGCCAACCAATTGAACGGTTGTTACTTGTCCGTGTTACCCGAAATTGCTCAATTTTACACTTTAGTATACTTGTGGTCCGTTTAAATCCTTTACCACAACAAATTAATTTTTTTGTTTTAATATCTCATTCTTGCATTTAAAAGAAAGTCTCATTTTTTCCCCTTGATTTCTAATGTAGTTCTCAACTTGAGGGTAATTCTAAATCAAATTTCAAAACTATTTTTCTAAAAAATAATTGGATATGTGAAATTCAGCCATTTCAAACTAAACTTTTGGTAAGGCAAGGACAAATACAAAACAATATATAAGGTGAGACAAAATTGAACAATTTATAATATTTTTAGACCTTTCCCCCGTCCAAATCAATCACTTAGTTACTATATTATACTCTCAAGCAAACTAAAAATATACTCCAAAGTCATGACTTTTTCTGCTTAAATTATGTACAAAAACAAATAATTTAAGGACAATCTCATGTGGAGCTAGCAAAGCAACAAATTAATGACCCCAAAATCCAGCTCAAATATCTGCATGATTTTCAGGTCAATTATTTTCAACAAATTAAGACTCATTTAATTTCTATTTGGACCCATTCATATGAATGAATTCAAGAATAGTCTTCCTCTGTCGGTGGTTGTACACTTTTAATGCATTGGTATAACCAAATTTCTCCAAATTAACTTATCGTAGTGAGAACTAATTTAGAAATTCGACAGATAATTTGAGACTGAGGAAGTAGTTTTCATCATCTCTTCAATAATTTTATCATACTATTAATTATTAGTAAGAAAAAAGAAAGAGGCTGAGGATTCCTTCAAAAATGCAAATGCTGAAAAACAGTGAATCTTTGACAGTTAGCTGAATAAGTCTTAAAAGGTAAAAATAAAATAATTGAAGATAATACAATAGTTTAATTCTATTGCACATGAGCCAACGTGCAACAATATCTCATATAGTGTGATATAGTAATACATAGATCATTGCTTTTTTCTTTTGTTTAGTAGATCAAAACTTTAAAAAAATAATACTTCTAATTAATGTCAGGATTTTCATAAAAATATTATATGAAGAAAATAAGAGAATTCAATATGAAAATATTAACTTTTTATTTTATAGAGTACTCATTTTCCGATGGAAATGATTTGACCTACTTGTTTCCTTAATTAAATTAATTATTTTGTACTTTCTACATCAAAATATATTTGTATAGTTATTATTTTTTTCTATTTTTACTTATATATATATAAATGTTAAGAGTTTTGATTATTATTAATAAAATTAATTTTCTCATTATGCTAATTTACTTTATTTTAAAACATTATTAGCTTATATACTTAATTAGTATTTCTCTTTTTTTTTTGTTCAAAAGATAATATTTATGTTTTTATAAGAAACTTGTTGTATGAATTCAAAAAAAAAAATATCATACTTTTTAAAGAAGTTAAAAAAGTTGATGATAAGAAAATATAATAGGTATTTAAAAGATTTAATTAGAATAAAAGATAAATTGTATTGGGATGGTTGGTCCCTATCAAAAGTGATATAAAAGCTGCTATTTGTGAAAGAAAATAAAAAATACAAGAGTTATAATTGTATTGGGATGGTTGGTTAGAAAATCTTAGGTTTGAATTTTAAAAATAAAAAAAATCATATTGAAATTTTTTCTTAATCTTCAAAACGTGAATTTTAATTAGCTTAACTTGAAAAAACCAAATTCATAGAAGATATATATTAAAAATCCAAATTAGTTTCTTGTAGTAGGGGGCCTATTTTTTTGTCAGGAAAAAATAAGCCAACACTTTAAGAAGGAAAATAAAATTTTAAAATAACAAAAAGTGACCAAATAACAGATCCGAAAAACTTTATAAAGCCAACATTATATATTTGCTTCTAGACCCCTCACGTGCCCTCTTCTGTACTACGTATATGGACAACTATTCTTTTTATGGTATTTTTTTTATTGGAATTGTTAAATATATTCAAATTAAAATGAAGGAAGAAATAAAAATAAATAAGGAGGAGGATAAAATGATTGCAATATGCCAATCAATTTATATATTTCTTAGGAGAGAAGTATGAATATGTAATAATTTCATTTTTGAACTATTAACACTTTTAAAAATATTTTTTTTACTTGACTAATTAAATTTAAATACATTATCCCGATCTTGTAACATGAGAAATACACCCCTAAGTTCTTGCTAAATTTAAGAGTGTTTTCAATATTTTTCTAGGTTTAAGAGTCACTATTCTTACAAGAGTTTGAGACCTCTTGCTATGTCAAATGACACATTATATCTAAATTTAGTTAATCAATTTAAAAAATATTTTAAAAGCTATCAATAATTCAAAATAAAATAAAATAATTCATGCTAAGTTCAAATCTTGTTTTTAATATTTTCAATTTCCTATTTATAAATATAACCTCTCATCCTCTTCACTACTTCACAGAAGAAACACTCTCTGTAAATAGAAAAATAGAGTAATAGTACTGCATTTTGTAACAGAGAGAGGAGAAATGGGTCTCACCGGAGTAACATTGTTGGTCACTCTCATGGTGGTGGCCACCGTCACTTTGCCGGCAAATGCCTGCCTGCCGGCGGACCAAGCAGCATTGATGGATATCAAAGCAGCTCTTAAAGAGCCATATTTGGGCATTTTCAACACATGGACCGGCAGCAACTGTTGCCAGGGCTGGCATGGTGTTAGCTGTGATCCGACTACTCAACGAGTTGCAGACATTGTTCTTCGGGGAGAATCCGAAGATCCGATTTACGAGAAAGCCGGCCGGTCTGGTTACATGACAGGTTCACTCTCCCCTTCTCTCTGCAAACTCGACAAGCTCACTACACTCATTGTCGCCGACTGGAAAGACATCTCCGGAGAAATCCCGGCTTGTGTCACTTCATTACCAGATCTCCGTATCCTTGAACTCATCGGCAACAAAATCTCCGGTCAAATCCCGGAAAACATCGGTCAGCTGAGTAAACTCACTGTTCTAAACCTCGCCGATAATAAAATCTGCGGTTCAATCCCCGCCTCCATTGTCAACCTCGGAAAACTAAAGCACCTTGAGCTCAGCAACAATCAACTCTCCGGCGAAATCCCGTCCGATATCGGAAAACTCGGGATGATGAGCCGAGCACTACTCAACAAGAACAAACTCACAGGTTCAATCCCTAACTCAATTACTCAACTTCGCCGGTTAGCCGATCTAGATCTATCAATGAACCAAATCACCGGTTCACTCCCGGCTCAGCTCGGTTCAATGCCGGTTCTCTCAACTCTAAACCTCGATTCCAACCAAATCTCCAGTTCAATCCCCACTAATCTACTTAGCAGCAGCGGATTAAACATCTTAAACTTAAGTAGAAACTCATTAGAAGGAGAATTACCAGATGTGTTTTGCTCAAAAACGTACTTTACACATCTGGATTTATCATACAATAATCTTCGAGGTTCAATTCCAAAATCATTATCATCAGCTAAGTACATTGGCCATTTGGATTTGAGCCATAATCACCTTTGTGGCCCGATTCCAAACGGGTCACCCTTCGATCATCTAGAAGCTTCTTCTTTCTCTAACAACGATTGTTTGTGTGGATCGCCATTACGTACTTGTTAATTCTTTTTTTGTTTACTTACTAAGTTTGTAATTAATCGAAATTATCGGTTGATTACGCATAAATGGATGTGTAATTGTGTATTATGTTGTTATGATTAAAAAAAAAAAGTTTCTTATGTGATTAGCTTAATTATTATTATTATTATTGCTAAGCAATATACTGGGTTATGCGGTTGTATCATGCATGCACGTGAAAATGCGTGACAATTTACAAGAAAAATTGAAGAAATTGTGTGCAATTATATTACAATTGTAATATAATAAATCCCACGAACTTTTGTTTACTCAATAATTTATTCTTTTTTTCGTGTTTCCTTTTTACTTGTAGTTCGAGTATTATTTTTTTTGTAAAAAAAATCGCCAAATATTTTTGCGCACAAACAAACATTCAGAAAGAGTAATTAACACCTTGTAGAATGGTTGTTGCTCGTTTATATTATATTTGTTTTAATTGTTAATTAAGTTTTATTCTACTACATCCTTTAACGAGGAAAAGTTCATTTTGTATAACCATCAATTTGGGATAATCACTGTAGTTATTTTAATATTTTCTTCTCATTTTGTTTTTATTTATTATTTAATAATTATATTTTATTTTTTATCCTATCTTTTTATAGTAACTCTATCATGTACCTTGCTTTTTATGTAAGTTCATCATTCAAATTATTAATATGTGATATTATGTAATGATAAAGGATGATATAATTTCTATAAACATCATATTTATTAAAATGATATAATTGAAGCAATACCTAACCTCATTCAAATAGATGGCATTAATAACGTGAGTTAAGTTTTTTTATTTTAAAAGTAATTGAATGAATTTGATTAAATAGTGCAAATATCTCAAATTAATGTGCTTACCTATGCACTGTTGGTCTGTGAAAAACTTGATTTGATGGGTTATCAAGAATTCAGCAATGGACAAAAAAAAAGTAAAAGTAAGAAACAAACAAACAAAAAGAAAAGATGGGAAATTTCAGTGAATTTGAAAGGAAATGTAAATTTTAGTCATATGAGTTAATGATTTAAATGATATAATTGCTTAATTGAAAAAATGTATAAAGTGTTTGCGCAAATGCATTGCTACGTCGGTAAGGATTGGTGGGTGGGTGAACCTCATCAATTAATCCACTCTATTCATTAATCAATTTTGTCTTTTGTATTTTCGGTCCTTAATTACTTATCTATTTTTTATTTTTTAGTTGTTCATTTTGAAAAAGATAAGAATTTTTTGAAAATTTAAAATTTTTAATTCATCCACTTCATAATTAATAGGGATAAAATGGTAAATTCATTATATCAATTTTATTTTTTTAATAGGTGTATAAATTCAAAAGTGGAATGTGATTATTTAGAATAGGATATTTGGTGATTGAACTCATAATGAAAATGCTTTTTACCAAGGTCAACTATGTTACATAAGTGAAATTCTTTCGGTTATTCAATCATTTCAAATTTAGAGTTATTCTTTGATAATTAATTAATTTAAATCAGATTTAATAAAATTTGACCAATCATGTTTTTTTATTTATTATTAAAGCAGAGAATTGAACTAAAAATTCTCTTTCTTTATCATCAATCAAGTCATTTTTATTGTACATCTTGACTAATTCCATAGTATTTATTAGTTTTTCAATTTGAATATGATCACTAAATCATCTAAAATCTTTATAAACCTTGAACATTGAGAAGTAAAAAAGGTTAACGTTGGTTTGGTTATAGCATAATCAATAACTTAATGACACATTCCAAATTAGGACAATATAACCCCCCCAACTTATATTGATTATACTTTAATTCTAAACAAGTTTAAATCAATTATATAAATTAGTACTGTCGATATTACTACATATATAAACCAGTTAAAGTTTTTTTTTAATATAAAATCGCCATATAAATTGAAACATAATAGTATTTTTGAATGAGGAAACATTGACAGTGAAGAATTAGGTACATCACATGCTAAAGAAATTGAGTGTACAATAAATTTGGGAGAACAGAGGTCAAGTAGTTGATGAGCAAATGCATGTCCCCAAACCCATGTGACTCACTTTCCTACAATATATATCAAACTATATTACACTAATTTATTTTAAGGGTCCACTCACTAAATACCCTAAAACTTTATAATATATGGTTCACAATAGCCAATAAAAAGTTAGTGTACTATACTCCTTTTTTAGTTATTAGGATCATCCAATGGGACGAAGATAATAGTTTCGAAATAAAATTTATAATCAATTTTATTTTATATTTGATTAGAAATATTAGCTTATCTCATCTAGTGGATCAAACATCTTCAAAAGACACATTTATCTAAATAGAACATATTTTTGTAATGAGCATAACTTAAAATGATGGTGTCAATGCATAATTAATACCTACAAGTTTCTTGGTTGCACCTACTTTTTTACATAAATGAAAAGATCGGTCACAGTTGTGGAACATTTAAGACACAATACGATAATAAATTCTCTGGTCACTTAACTTTTTTTTATCACTTTATTTCAGCAACACAAGTTATACAATTTTCAAACCTCACGCGATTGGGTTACCCTTTAGTACTATTATACTCCCTCCGTTTCTAATTACTTATCCATTTTTTTTATTTGTTCATTTTAACAAATCAAGAAAGGATAAATTTCTTTCACTTATTATATCCTCAATTAATTACTTTGAAAAATGTAGAACTTCTTGAAAATTTTAAATTTTTAATTCATTCCGTTCATAATTAATAGGGATAAAACAGTTATGTCAATAAATTATTTTCTTAATAAGTGTGTCAATTCAAAAGTGGACAAGTAATTAGGGACAGAGGGAATAACAACTTTGATTCCTCGGTTATTAATAAATTTTGATTTTGATTCTTATAATATATATAACCAATCACATTTAATTTTCAATTAATTAAAATGTGTGTTTTTTATTATTATTTTTCATATAGAAAATATGTTATATTCGAACTTTTTTTTAAAAGAAGTATATCACTTTCCAATATGGATTAGCAATATAACATTAACATAATACATTGATAGTTAAACCACAAAATAGTTAATAAATTTGAAAATTGGTGAATATTCATAAGCAAAGGAATAAAAAATGCACATCTTAAGTAATTAAAGGTTTAATATGTTTAATCATATCTCACAAAGACTAAAACTTAAATTAATAATAACTAAGAGACCAAAAGTACTATTATCCAATCACAAAAAAATTTAAAAAAATGAAAATGGGAGAAAATTGAACATTTTAGTTTCTTTTAGATGATTTTCTATCTTCTGAAAAAGATTATTTTTTAAAAAAAAGATGGTCACCTCACACATTAAAGAGCTTCATTTGTGTCATAGTGTAAGTGTGATTGTGCATGTACAAGTAGAGTAGATAATTTCACACTTTGGAAGAGTGGTGGGGCACCATTACTACCTTATATTAAATGTGACATGTGTTAACTACCACATAATCAAATCAAGTCTCGTTGTAATAGTCATTTATTATAAACAATTTAATTTTCTTTAGAATGATCGATTTTTCAAATTACATTTTACTTTTTATAATAATGAAACTTCTTTTATAACAACAATGAACATCTATTATAGCACTACATTTTGTCGTAAAATTATTCTATATAATAGCCATATTAAATGTTGTGTAATATAATATTTTGTAAAAAAGTATATGTTAGAGTATTTATAATAATTATCATTAAAATTATGTATAATAAATTTTATCAAATATAAATATCTAAAAAGAGAAAACTGTAATCAATGATATCCATCCTATATGACCATAATTTCACAAGAAACGGCTAATGGCATTTTCCTTTTCTACATGTGTACTTTTTTGTTTGTTTGTTTAAATTGGTTAACAAATATATTCCTTCTTTTTTATATACAAAATCATTAAATTATTTTTTATTTATACAATCAAATATCTTTATAGTGGCAACGTATCTCTGAAAGTTTTATGAATACTATATAGAGTAGTTGTTAATATTGACATTTAACATTGTCATTTAGTTGTTATAATAAACAAAATTATGCAAATTTATCTTTTTATACATTTTATGTTATAAACAAAATTAAATACTTGTTAAATTTAAAATTTCCATTGATTTTCATATTTGGTTAATCTTAATGGTTGGTTACACATTTACATAAACTTATTAGCTTTTGCTTAAATCAAGTATAAATATTTACAAATATTTCACTGTGGACTCAATTATACCGTAATAACTTGAGATATTTGTAGCAACCCATAAACTTTAAAGAAAAAATTGTATGAAATATCAAACTATTAATTCAAAATAAATGTTATAACCATAGTTTCATTTAATTCTAATTTGTAGCAAACACTTTGTCATTCGCCTCTCTCCCCAGAAATCTCGTTCGCCTCTCTCCCCAGAAATCTCGTTCGCCTCTCTCCCCAGAAATCTCGTTCGCCTCTCTCACTTTATACAAATTGCATTTGTGTTTGTATAAAGTGAGAGAAAACTGTATATACAAATACATATCTCTTCGTCCTATACACTTATAATTATACAATACAAATCTTCCCCTGCCCGATTCTCTTTTGTCTTTCTCTCTTTCTCGCTTTATACAAACACAAATTATACATAATACAATGTATAATTTGTGTTTGTATAAAACGAGAGAGAGATTTGTATACAAATCTATCTGTATACAAAAATACAGTTACATATACATATACAAATTTATATTTAAATACATATAATACACATATAAATATACGACTGAAAATCACAACAAAAAAACATATACTTATACAACTTACAGACTTACCGTCAAGTCAGTTTCTTATTTGTATACAGATTCCAAATATATCTATCTATATTACCTTAAAAGCATGAACTCCTAACTATGTTAAATTACTATAATATCCCTAACTTAGGTTGTGACTTTTTCGATGAGTTGTGACTTTTTTCGAATGGTTGTGATTTTTCGATGAGTTGTGACTTTTCCAAAAAGTTATGACTTTTTCAATAAGTTGTGACTTTTCCAAAGAGTTGTGACTTTTTCAATAAGTTGTAACTTTTTCAAAGGGTTGTGACTTCTCGAAAAGGTCATGACTTTTCAGATAAGACACAAAAAAATATTTGTTCATACTACCCTTTGTTGACTATAAATAGAGGGGCTTTCTCTCATTTTTCAACCACAATTTTTTTAATCTTCTACTCTTCTTCTGCTTGCATTTTAATTTTTTTTGTGTGATTTATTGACGTTGAGTGAGTTCGATGTTTAGCGGAATATGAGGTACCACTATTCTGATGAAGTAAGTTGTTCTATTCTAAGAGGGTATATTCCATAACCTCGAGTACTTGAGGAAAATAATTTTGATGATATAATAAATATTTTTTTGCTTAATATATACATTAGTATGTAATTTTTCAATATATGAAGTTAACATGATGTAGTCTAAATTCATTTGTTTTTGTTAATAATTTCTCTTGTGATGTAGATATATGCTTCTGAATATCTTTTTCAAAATTTAGAGAATTGTCACGATTTATTTTTGATGCTCAAGACAAAAGAATGACTTTATTTATCAATGTTACTTATGTGATTTAGACTCTCATGAAGTTTGCTTCAAAATAGTTATTATTGTATAAACATTGCCCTTTTGTTTTAGTTATTTACTATTTCTTAATATTTCAGTATTTTAGACGAAGAAAAGTTCATATGACTTGTAATAACGCCAATTGAAGTTTGTATTAGTTTAATTTTTATTATTTATTTAATAGTTAATTTTATGAGATAAATATTTTCATTAATGCAAATATATATTTATATTTGGGTAGGTATTTGTATTAAATTAAAGTATTATATATGTCACAAATGTATTATCAAGTTAACAAGGTCTTCTAACTTCAAAATATATTATTTTAAAATGTTCCGTGTCTATAAGGTAATATTAGTGAGACAAGACTAATTACATGATTGAACCTCTTCAAATTGAAATAAATATATACATTATTGCCTTTAACTAATAAAAATTTTCATTGAACCACTTTATATATTTGCGTGAATAAGAGATATATATGACGATCCACGTTGAATATTCACCAAAGAATCTGCAATATTATTGCTAAGCTTACTATTAAATCTTCGCTTAAATAAGCAAAATACTATTTACTATAAGAGTATATTTTTGGAATTGGTAATCGCGTGCAACGCACGTGTCAACAAACTAGTACTTATACAATTGGAATGAATACAGAAATATACTTATTAATAGTCATAGCAAACATAAAATTTGGTATGGAGCGCAATTATGCAAACTATAGCTATAGCATACAAGTATGATTTATATGTTTGCTAAACCTAAAATTTACTCTCTTTTTTCTCTTGCAGCAGCATGTTTATTGCTATGAATTCGTATTAAATCATGTAACAGCAGTTTTCCAATTTCTTGTCTTTAATTTATTGGGTTCATTATCTGTGAAGGGAAATTAAGAGAATGGTTTTTCTGTTGGTTAACTGGAATACCTAACAGTGTAGCTGATACATATGCATTTATACGAGCTAGTGATTTTATTTTTTTTGATGACTATAGTGTCTGGATCAGTTTTTGCGCATCTCGATTGATTCTATGGGATATTTTTTTTGATAACTATAGTGTCTGGATCAGTTTTTGTGCATCTCGACTAATTCCACGGCATACCTGCCACTAGGCCTTAGGTAACTCTGTCCATTAGGCTAGGACATACAAGCTAGTGGCTTTAATTGGGTAAAATCTTCTATTCACCTCGAAGAGTACATATTTTACAATGTGTTTTTCACTTACGAAGTTCTAAAGAGACATTTTTCTTTGGCTTAATACATTGTCGATTTGCCAGCAAATTTCTTTGGCTTAATTTTAAGTGGGAACTTGGGGTTTTAACGGGTGGAGGGTAAATATGGTTGTAGTTAGGGGCAAGCGTATCAATGTTGAAAAAGCATAACGGAGGATAAATATAACTTCTTCTTCTTTTTATAGTACATGGACAAATACGACTCTTTTTGTTGTGTTTTTTCTACTTATGTTGTAAAGATATAAATTTCTCTTAAAAGTAATGAAAGAAACAAATGACATATAGCAAATGCCTCTCAAGGTATAGCAAGTGTAGCATTAACAAGCAAGCTAACTTGTTTACTATCTTAATTACTCGTAAGTCATAATGCGAGTCATAGAGTATGTTGGGTAAGTCTCAAGGTAAGTCCTAATGTATGTTGGGGTAATGCCAACATCCCGCCTATGGCAAGGCCCACGAGGGGCTGGGTGGCCTGACCGGAGTCATGATTGAATATGGCGTTTGCTTGGTAGACTTAATTAAGAAATAAAAGTTGTATTTTTGCTATCAGCTATTACTTTGGCACGATGGTAAGCGTTTGATCTTAACAGTGTACAGCTAAGAACCTTTGCTAGTAAACTCACACCAAAAAAGAGATGTAATTAATTAGTTCCAAGCACCTTTCTTCATAATTTTATTTTCCAGCAGTTCGAGTGTAACAAGTTTACAAGCATGTGTGGTTGTATTGTCACACAAGTACGCAAAATATTGTTTCTTATGCATATGAGGCAACTTGATCAACAAAATATATCATTAGCCACATGAATTGGACAAGTTTGACATGTCAAAACCATTAAATCAACCCCTACCAAGATCCAAAAAATCATAACGCTACTAGTCGATGCTTTGCATATCAAATTTCTTCAATAGTTTCTTGTTTATGCATTGAATGGTCGGATCATAGAGACAAATTAGAACTGGAAAGAGCATTACATACAATAGAAAACAATGCAGTTTTTGCACTGGATTTACATTAGTTCCTTTAACGCCAAAACAAAATGCAGCATGAGTTACACTAGTTCACAATTTCTACTTTAAACTTTAAAGGGCCTAAAAGTGATTGGATCATATCAACACATTACAACTGGGAAGAGAGTATTATTCAGAATTGAAACCTATGTAAGTTTTGCACTAGCCTTGCATCAGTCTCTTTATGGTTACAAAAGAATTGCAGAAAGAGTTTCACTATTTCACAAATTTCTACTGTGGATGGCCTGAAAAGAATTCTCCAAGGAGCTCACATTTCAGATTCAAACCCAATATTCCAAAACCCTTCAGGAGTTAAAGGAGGTGCATATCTGTATCGATGCCTTGAAACTCCATCATGATGCTCACACCGTAGGTTTTGCCTATTACCATTGGACTCCTTATCTTCACCAGGAAGAACAGCATCATAAAACTTTTTACATTGCAGGCATTCGACCCCTTTTAAATTTTCTCGTTCAGCTTTCTTTCTCACAGGTTCAATGTATTTGTAGCCTGTCGCACCAGACCTGGTCGGAGGCAGCATTTCCTGCTTTTTAGGGTCATTATCAATATTCATGTCCTGAGTTTCATCATCTGAGTCTTCAATTTTTTTGTCTTTTGAATTTGGTTTCGCGCGATTCTGAACCTCATCCTTCATCACCTTTCCTAAGTTTCCTCTGATATTCTCCAGGGGAGTATCGAGAAAATCATCATGAGGATCAGGTCCAACTCGACTCTGATGCGATCTGGTATCCCTCCAATAAGAAACAGGACGCTTTGTACCAGCTGTTGGGCAAGATTTGACATTGGCTGGAATGTTAGGTGCAACAAAAGCACTTGAAGTTGGAGGTGAGATAGAGTTGGATCTTGGGATCAGGCTAGCTCCTTGGTCATCGTCCAGGACTTCCTGTTTGTCTTCTTGCTTAATTACTTTGCAGGCAAAACCAGAAGCCTGAGGAACTTTGTTTTCAACCTCTAATAAAGATGGAATAAGTTGTTAGACAATCTCAATTCCTTTTCCTATTCATTTGGAAATTAAATTCAACTTAGAATTCGCTAAAACAGTGAGCTTCCTTGTGCAGAGGCATATATTCCAATGTAGATAAACAGGAAGAAGGAAAAAGAAGTGAGCAATTATTAGGTGATTGATTAACATGCTTCTTTTTTGGAGGAATCAAATAGAAGTCCCATAGACAAGGTATGACATTAGACAACGTATGCATCATGTTGAATAGAGTGTAGAAATAGCAATAAGTCGCAAGCATTCTAGAGGATTAAAACTTACCACGTGAAGTTAGAGGACTCTGGTCAGTCTGTAATGCACTGTGTTCTAATAATTTGCTTTGTAGGTGCATGTTCTCTGAAGTAAGACCATATCTTGCACATAGAAAGTTGTACTGAGATTTCAGACTTTTATAAGAGGCAATCATATCCTTTCTTTTCTTCTTCTCAGCCAACAACTCAGATTCTTTGGCTTGAATCAGATGAAGTAACTTCCCATGTAATTCCATTCCCTCGGAGGAATCCTTGCTTCTCTCTCTCAGATTTGCCTGAAGCTTATCAATCTTTTCTTCCGATTCTCTCAATTTGGCTAGTACTTTTTTGTTCTCCTTCTCAAGCTCTTCCAACTCCTGCCCTGTCTTTGACCTTTCTAAAGAATACAAATCTATCTGTTGACGTAATTGATCATGCAACTTCCTTCCCTCCTCTACTTCAGACTTTTTATTCATGAGTTCTTTCTGCAGATCATAAACATCAGTTTCCAGATTCTTTACTTTGGTCATAAGTGGTTGTTTCTCATTCTTGTATTGATTCAACAAATCGTCATTCTTCATGATTTCTGCATCCAGCAACTGAACTTTGCTTAGTAAATTTTCTTGCATTTTCTGTCCTTTTTCTACTGCAGCTGTCTTCTCTCTAAGTTCCTCGTTGAGTTCATCTACTCTTCTCCGTGTAGTTTCAAGCTCAGCAAGAAGTTTGTCCGTCTTCAGTTCATATTCTTTTAGTTGCTTTTCTTTATATGCTGCTGAAGAAGTTTTTGAATGAGCCAGTTGGACAAGCTTATTGTGCAACTCTAGTCCATCGTCAACTTCTATCGAGTTATTCTTGAGTTCTATCTGCAACCTGCCAACTTCAAGCTCTGAACTCTGTTGTTTTTTCACTAGCAGGAGAACTCTATCTTCAAGTTCTCTCTGTGGGTTCTCATATTTGCAAACAAGTGGGGCACTTGTTTCAAGAAGAATACATGATCTCCGGATTGTTTCCCTTAAATCGTTTATTTCACGAGTTCTCTGTTTCAACTCATTTTGAAGCTCCTTATCATGATTAGCTGAGGACAATTCAGAATCCAACAGCTTTGCCTTCTCCATTTTCAGGGATTGGTTTTCTTGAAGAACCTTCTGCTTTTCAAATTGCATCTTTTCCATCTGGAGAAACAGATCTCTTTCCTTTTCTTTCCATGAAGTCTCAGCAGCTCTTCTTGCCTCAGAATATATTTGCTTAAAATTAGACTGGAAGTTTGGGAAGAGTTGACTACAGAAAATATACTCTATCTGAGAAATCCTATCTTTTGCTTCCTGGATAGTGGCAACAAGAATGGTACTAAGTCCAGAAACATACTTTGCATCAGCATTATCAGCAGGATATGCTGTCTGCAGAGATTGTTGTGGGTGGTTTGCCATATCTGAAAATAAAAACACAAAATGGAAATCTGACATTCGCTATTGTAATTCAACAGCCAAAGATCCCAATTACATTGTAAAGAACTTTCCTCGCGGAGCTTTAGTGGTGCAGCAAAATACTTTATTTTCTTATCAATCAGTATGTAAATTTCAAGAATTATCTGCAAAACAATTTGTAACAATATAAATTTCAAGACTTCCTCCAACCATTAGATTTCCCAGAATTGATCTATATTATAAAGGGAGCTCCGCAAAGATGTTGTGTGTGCTATGATTGGAAAACAGCTTTCTGAAAAACATTTTCCATAAGGAAGTTATTTTCTGGTATTTTTGTTATTGGGAACTATATTTTCCAAGGAAACATTTTCCATCAAAAGGGGCAAATGACTTCCATTACCTATAATGAAATCATTTCCATGTATAAATATCCCCACTCTTACTTCATATAGCTTTCTCCAAACAACATTTAGACATTATTATAATCTTTACAAACACTGTCCAATTTGCAGATAATATTATCAACCTCTGGTAATTATTTTCCGATAAATATCTTTGTAATCACCAATCAAACACTAAAAATAAGTGAGAAAAACAGTTCTTTTTTAGGAAAACTGTTTTCCTCCATGCCAAAAGTATCCCTTGCTTCATTAAGGACATACTCTATTTGATGTATCAAAAAGTGCAAGGTTGAATTTTATTGCTTCAAGTTATATCCTATCACGCTAGCATCTGATTAACAAGCATAGTTATAAATGCTGATAAAATGAAGAGAACAAAAGCCCAATGAACACAAGTAATTATAAGACTTGTATTGTATGGAGAGGCTTCCTTAACAAAATCTTGTGATTTTCAAGGCTCAAATGGGTAGCTAGTCATATAATCCTTGTAAGATAACAAGTCATTACATTTTTGGCAAAATTTCGATAAGCAACTGGAAACTGGCCAAACAAATATTGAAGCAGAAATTTCAGTTTCTAGAGAAGTCACACAATTACGATAAATATTCCGCTTGGTATCTAATCCAGCAATGAAAATTATTCCATTTTTACGGCATTATTCTACTTTACCTTTCTGCAGCAGCAATTTCAGAAAATTGATACTATTATCACATTGAGCAAATTAAAGTTGAGGATTGCTTTAGCAGTAGAAGAAAACACATCAATTGTACTTCAATTCACAGATCGGATTTTACCATCTCAGCTCAAAAATGAATTAGGGCTTTTCTCGGTAATCTACAGAACAAGAGATAAACAGATAGATAAAGAGAGGAACTTACACCTCGGATTCGACGGAAAAAGAGATCGCCTATTATTTCGCCGGAGGGCGACGGGGCTGATTAATGTCGCAACCTTGGGAGCGTGGCGTCTGCTTGCCGGAGAAGAACAGTTTTGAGTAAAATTTTGAAATTGGAGCGGGAATTGATATTTTGGGTTCGATTTTGGAGCCTATTTGTTGTCCTTCTCCCTCCAACCCGGTCGATGGATATGAAATCTATTGGGCCGAATGTAATCAATTGGGTAAAATTAAGGGAAAATTCATAAATAACTACTATATGGAATATAATGGGCTTCCTTAACTAGAGTTTACCTATTTGCGCAACTTAGCTATAGTAACTTTCACATATAGCAAACATAAAAATCATATTTATATGTTATAGCTATAGTTTGCATAATTGCGCTCCATAGCAAATTTTATGTTTGCTATGGAGCTTTTGATTTGTATAATTCGCTACAAACATCCAATTGTATACAAATTGTTCAATATTGTATAAATTCATTTATACATTGTAATTTGTATAATAAGATCTGTATTTGTATAATTATAAGTGTATAGGACGAAAATATATGTATTTGTATATACACTTTTCTCTCGCTTTATACAAACACAAACTCATTTTATACCAAAATGTATAAAATGACTAATTGTATACCGAAAATGGTTAATTGTATACCGAATCAGATGGCAAAAAAAGAGGATGTTTGCTGCGAATTACAATTAAAATAAACTATTGCTATAGCATTTAATTTGAATTAATAATTTGTTATTTCATACAATTTTCCCTATGCTTAAACAGATCCCATTTGTATATTTCAATTTTTTTAATTAATTATACAAAGTGGTGTTAAAATTTAGTTAACTAAATATGCGGCAATTTTCGGTGTAATTGTAAAAAAGGATCCTTTAATTAAAGGTTATTGAATCTAATTAGAATACCTTATCAGATAAGCCTTCTTCTCCAAGTAAAATCTCAACAAAATCAAAATTCAAAATTCAAAATTTCAGATTCTCCCTCCCTCCTAATCGTGTATATCCAAATCAATTTCAATTTCAAATTGAACGTCTTGTATTTCACTATATCAGTTTGAATTGTATAGTTATGAATTAATAACAGAATATTGATTTTAAGCGTATTAACATTGTATATGAAGTAGTTGATTGATTTGTATAGTTCGATTATGAGTACTTCACGATTATGATAAAAATGCATAGTGGTTTGTGTGTAGTAATTGTATATGTGTATAATTAGTATAGATCTGCAGATTAAGTTTGTTTTTTATGTATTTATATATGTTTTCTAAATGTATTATATATTATATAGTTTGTATATAATTTGTTATATATTTTAAGACAACAAATATGTATATTTGAGTTAATATTCGTATTGACTTATATCAATATGTATATTTGAATAATATTCGTATTTGACTTATATTAATATGTATATGTCATGGATTGAATTGTATGTTAGATAATTTCTATATTTAATTTTGTATAATTGTTAACTTATACATTTGTGTCTTGATATTATGTAATATGTACAACTAAGGCATATAATATAATGATTATATACAAACAACCTATTGAACTTAAATATACGTATACAAATAACATAAAAAGAAAAAAGAAAAATACCTCAACATTATCTTCCTCTCGTTTGTTATTAATTAAGTATCATGTACAATTAACTAAAAGTACAACCAATTTATTATCTCATATACAACTTAAATCATACATATACAAATCGAGAAAAACTAAAACAAGGGTATACCTCAAAATCTTTTGCTTCTAGAATATGTTTCTTATACTTTTTTTTTTCCAAGAATCATCAAGTCGGAATCATTAACTCTTTTTTCCTCTCCTTTTTTTTTTCTTTGGAGCTTTTAACACAGATTTGTTGCATCATGATGAGGTTATTGCGAAACTTAAATCTAGTCTCCTTCTCTCCTATATTTGAATCAATGGTTTTAGATTTGGCAATGGAAGTTGCAATTCCTTCAAAATCCCGAATTAATCCCAACGAAAATGGTGGAGATTGTTCCTCTATGATTAGAATGATAGAACCGAACGTATTTGAGATTTTGACTGTGAAACAATGAAAAACTTAAAAAATTATACAAATAATTTTTTTTTGAAAAATGATGGAAGTTAAGAAAAGAAGAAGAGATTACCTAGATTGGATATGGACAATTAGGAAGTTGATTCAAAATTTTCAAAATTTAAATTTTGAACCAGTTGAGAGATTTATGGGGTAATGAGCGGATTAAGGAGAAAATTAGTGAGTGAGTTAGAGAGAGGTTATGAATAGATTTGTATAAAAGGGATAATGAGATTCTACACGATCCCATACAAATAGGTGGACCCCACATAACCATTTTATTAAACAATACCCAATTTCATATAATTAATTAAAATTATAGTCATTTAGCATAATTAACTACTAAATGTTAGCTTAGTTATATAATTTTCCCTAAAATTAAGTACAAATTAAACAAAATTCATTACATTAAATTTCTTATACAAAAAATAACTCATATAAAAAATAAAAAAATTCAGAAATAACAAGCATAATATATATATTATAAGGCTCTATAGTTATAGTTTCGATAGCTGCGCTTCATAGCTATAGTTCTGTTTGCTATGGAGACTGCGGTTGTATATTTCGCGCGGATTTGTATATTTCGCTTGTCCGTTTGTATATTTAATTTTTCTTGTGAATATACAAATATGGTAAGTATATACAAATTTTGTATTTATACATTTAGAATTCTTTCATAACTCCGTTTTTATATCTCGCTTGCCAATATACAAACAAGGTAATCTATTGTAAATTTTTCATAAATCGTATACAAAGGTGTTTATACAAATTCTGAATTTATACAATCAAGAATCGAATTATACAAAATTTTGATTTATACAATCAGACGAATTATACAAATTAAATGAATAGCAAGACTTGGGGAAACTATGACTATGAATCACAATTTTCCAAAACAATAGTTATAACATTTAATATCGTTTAAATGTTTGTTATTTTGCACAATTCTACCTTTAAAAAAACAACTCACTTATTACAATAAGTGGCCACTGGCCCAATTATCTTTTAAGATTTGGCCAATTTTCTTCTTCTTCCTCCTCCTCTTTGTGACTCGACTCAAGCTCATCACACATAATTCGATTTCCTCTTCTTCGTGTTATATTGATCAGAAGCATCCAACAGCGCATCGCCGGTTTAAAATTCGAACACAAAATGGCCATACTTAAGCAATTCTTCTTATTCTTTTTTTTCTTAGTTGAAGTTCTCTCATCCTCTTCTTCTTCCTCCTCCTCCTCTCATTCTTCCTCCCCTTATTCTTTTTCCTCCTCCCCCTATCTTTCTTCCTCTTCTTCTTCTTCTTCCTCTTCCTCTTCCTTTTCCTCTTCTTCGTCTTCCTTCTCTTCCTCCTCTTCTTTTTCTTCGTCCTCCTCATCCTCCTCCTCTTCTTCCTCCTCATCCTCCTCCTCCTCTTCGTCCTTCCCTTCTTCCTCTTCCTCTTCTTCTTCTTCTTCCTCCTCCTCTTCTCCTTTTTCTTCTTCGTTTTCCTCTTCTTCATCTTCTTTGCTTTGATGTTTTAAAGTCGTGCGGGCCTAGGCCCAAAGTGGACAATATCACTAGCGGTTTGGGCCGTTACAAATGGTATCAGAGGCAATCATGTGTCAGCCTTGTCGATGTGGGCCAGAGTTCAACTGAGATTAGACAAATCCCAGTAAGGTGGGGAAAACCTCAGTGCTGAGTCTAGGCAAATTTCATTCGGCGGGGAAAACCTCAGCGAGGACTCTGAGTCCATAGAAGTGATGTATGTGACGCCCCAACTTAAGATTAGAACTCCCACATCGGCAAAACACAAGAAAGCCTAACTCAACCCCAAAAGCGAGCTCATGAGGAAAGGTTTGTCCAAGACCAGTTTCCAATCCCTCTAATGATGTGGGACTTTTTAACACTCCCCTGCACGCCCAGACCTCAACTATAGCACGAACACTTCTAAATGGGGGCCCAACATCGATGAACAACAACTTAGGATGGACTTGACTCTGATACCTTGTAAATTAGGTCTTAGACATAACTCACACCCCAAAATCTAGCTCAAAGGGAGGAGAATTGCCCAAGTCTTATAAAGAGTCCACCCATTTCATTATCAGTGTTAAAAATCATTCAAACGGAAGACCTTCAGTTTGCCCATTGAAAAAGATATCCTGTAGCAATTTCAACCAGTTCACCAAACTTACTTTGATATCTCAATGTGCCTAAGAAAATGTATATTAATTCTCAAGATATATAACCATATATACATAATTTTTTTTGCAATTAACGAATACATATACATATACATCCACACCTTTCTACATTGGTCCGCCTGTGGACCTCACCACCTCGTTACAATGCTCTTTGATTCTTTTTGGCTACTATGTCTTTTAATTTTATATGGCCATCCGATTATCTATATTTTCACCCTAATAACTATTTATGTATTTGTACCATCTTATATAATTAAAAAATAACCTATAGTGGTCTTTATACTTCTAAACTAAACAAAAAGGAATCGAGTACATAAACATAAATAAAAGGCTTAAATTTATAATTTCAGCTTAAGAAACCACTTGTCAAGAGAGAGGCGAGTCAAACAACCGTTCCAGCAATCTGTACACAAAGGGACAAAAGTTGTAACGTTCGCTAAAACCCATAGCGGAAAAATAAAGAGCATATTCTTCTCTTCTCCGGCAACACTCGCTCTTCTTTCGCTTTCTCCTTTTTGCTTAAACTCGCCGGCGAATTTCTCTGTTCAGGTTAAAATTCAATAAACCCAGTTTCCATTGAACTTTCTCCTTTTGGAAATTTTAGTTTAATTTTGCCCTCTGATTTTTGGTTTTTGTAAACTTTTTTAATTTTTCATGCCCATTGATATGCAGTTCAATTCTATATACATTTCAGTCTTATCAAGAGAACTTTAGTTCTTCCGTTGCTGAATTTGGTTACTCAGAGAATCTTATGCTGTTGCCTCTGCTTCACAGGTATCATTTGGTTTACTGGG